>ML779844.1:495830-510590 GCA_009831015.1 Picea engelmannii | reverse complement strand
CCTCGGGTAAGGGGTGGAGACGGACCTGAAGTGTCTACAGTGTTCGGAGTTTCCATAGATCCGCTGGAGGGGACTAGACCTGCAGGGGCAGTGGGTTCCAGATTTGAGTTCCGCTTTCCTCTCGCTGCTACTGACTCTGGAGGTCATCCCACAACATTTTAGGAGTTGTCCATCTCACTATTTCACTATGGAGCTCATGAAAGTTCATTTTTATTTTAACAATGTTGATCTTCTTTTTTACACAACTATAACAGAGAGATACTTTTGAACACTTTTGATCTTCTAGATTAACGTTAATAACTTTTTTTATAATATCATAATTTCCTCTTACCTTTCAATTCTTTATCGCACCACAATTCCTCCTTCACTTACAATGCCCACAAATTACAATGTATATGTGCAAATGTGATTTAGGCTGGTGAACTGATATGTTTGGGTCAAAGAGCATGTATTGATTAATATGGCAGAGGACCAAACTATGTATTTTGTACATTGAAATGATTAATAAAAATAGCAATCGTTGGTTGTGATACAAGTGGGATAGTAACGACGGGGGCTATGATTCCACAAGAGAGGGGGCTAAAGGGGGGTCCAAGGGATTACAAATTTCTATTAATTTAACATGTTCATATTAATGTTTATCCCCTTTGAAATACCAGAAGAGCTAGTAAATTGATGTAAGAGTGGTAGGTGGGAAAAATCTTCTCACTAATTTATGACAACATGGACTAAGTACAACCACTCTTTGGGGAATGTGAGAGTCAAACTTGCATGAGAAGAAAAAAAAAATTCACATGGGTTTTTGGGATACATTTTACATGTTGATTTTGAGCAACAAGAGAGGAGTTGAGTGTTGGGAAAAAGCACCAACCATGTTGTGTTTGAGAACAACCATGAGAGGGATGATTTTTTATGCCAAAATCCAGGTTGTATTCTTGTAAATGAATTTCATACTGAGCACTCCAAATTATAGTTGAGAGTTCCTAGACTCCCCAGTTGTGAAATTGCCTAGCCAATCATACATTGGAGCCTTGGAGGGAAGTGGGAAGGCTCGAGGGACTACATGGTAGAGAAGGGGGATCTCATTCCTTGGGTTGTGTAGGTTGAGGGGAAAGAGATTTGCTAGATTGGAATTGTTGTAGGAGTTAGTAACTTAGGAATTGGGTTGATGTGTGTGTGGACAATGGACAAGAGGGTTGGACCTCCTTGTGGATTGATAGCCTCAGGTCGAGGGTGGCATGTTGTTGAGAGAAATGGAACAACAACGCTTATGGATGGGAGGAACATCCCCTGTATGCAGCCATTCGATTTCCCCATGAAAAAGATAAGTTTTATGCTATATTTCATGTTTAATTTCCACTATGTAATAGTTGTATTTGAAGGTTGTGTTCTATTGCTTGAATGATTGCATTCATGTTTTTATAAATTTTGTTTATTGCATGAGTAAGTTAGCATGCTTCTTTCTATAAATTTTATTTGTATGAGAGAAATTTTATGTTTTGTTGGTAATGGGTATATGATGATAATATTTTTAATGGTATCAACATTCTGTAAAGCGGTCTCCTCCTTTATTCTCTAGTTCTTTAGCTAAGACTCAACTTTTTTTTGCACACCCCTCTTAAGTTGTAGGTGGATTTGACTTGAGTTTAAAGCAATTTTGGGGAGCCTCTTGTCTTTCATGTTAATTGTTTCATGCTTATACATTAGGTACCTAGTCATAGCCATACTCTAAATGGAGAAATATTGAGTTCTATGAGGAGGATATGATAGAGCATATTGCTTTTAATTTTAAGATTATAAATTATTAAAAAAAATTGGATTTGCTTAATCTTCCTCCACGATTCTCTAGAATTGTTGCAATCCCAAACCTTCACATCCATATAAGATAACATGAAAGACAATAGTTTGAAATAGGGGTTTCTTTTCTCACAACCAAAGTCCACATATTTAAAATTATTTTTAAAAATAAAATAGACTTTCCCCCTCCATTAACCATTTTCTCAATACTGTAACTACACATAAAAATTGCAAGCTTTATTGTTTTATTATTAAATAATAAATTAATATAAAAATTAAAATTAATATTAATTTTAGGGAAAATCTTCTAATAATTTATTATAAATTCTAATAATTTATTATAAATTTAATAAATTATCCATATCTAAGTTCCAATCACCTAACCTTAAAAATATGACCTCCCTATCTTAAAAAGAAAATCTCAAGTTTGACTCATGATCACGATCACTTTCAGTGCTATGTATATAACTAAACTATTAAAAATAAATTGTAATATTTTTATTAACGTTTATAAGTATATAAAATACATTCAAACATAACTTAATAATTAAAAATTGAATTTCATAATTTCCATTAAATATCAATAAACAATTTAAAAAAAAATATCAAATCTAAAACATAATTCAATGAAAAGCTAAATAAAACTTTAACTTTCTCATCAGATTGTCTGGTGTAATGTGTTATTTTTTTTCCAAAGAAAAAAAGCGGAAATTTTATTCAAATATAGGATAAAATTTACATTATATAAACATATTGTGGGAACAAACCACATATATTTTATGCTCTCTAAAGAGAGACAAATGCTAATATAAAAGTTTCAAAGAGTGTTGAGAGTTGTTTATAACATACAATCTCCCGCAAAGTACAAAAAAGCAAGCTCGTAGGCATGGGTCTAAAACATTCTGCATGAAAAATTGTCCAAATAACAGAAAAACGTGATACATACTATATAGAAGCCACCGTATGTGGCTATAATGTTCACATAAAGAAACATAAACATAGAAGACTATTGAAAGTCCAATGTTAGGAGCAGTAGAAATTGAAAGCAGTTTCGGGAGCTAGAGTAAACGTCATAAGCTGATAAAAAGGAGTTGCATGCCATAAAGAGAGAGAGGAACCATCCGAAATAATTACATATGGATATCTGGGGTCGTTGGGTCATGAATAAAAGGTCGATGATAAAATTCATAGTAGGCCCCATCAATATGTTATGAAATCAACCAGGTCACATGAACCATTTGAACACCATCCTTAGAGAGTAAATATGTAGTCCGATTGCGCTCCCTATAAACATGTTGCACTGAGTAGGAGTCAAAAGATGTAAGAAATCTGAAAACTTCCTCAAGCAGAGGAAATCATAGTAAGTTATGAAATTTTTGTGACTTGTGAATCCAGTTTATGACTAGCATAAAGTCCCCGAAGATATGTATAGAATTCATTGCATTTTCCCGAGCCAAGAGAAGAATAAGCTTTAGAGCCATAAGCTCTACATAATTGTTTCTGCCTGGTCCAAGACCAAGTCTCTCTTTTCTATTTTAATATGTATTATATTTAACTACTCAATCACTAACTAAGTTATACTACTCCTCTGGGTTCCTGTACCATTTACTCTAAGTTTAGATGGAAAGCGTCTCCGCTTTCCTCCCAATTTAGGAAGGATGTTAGATAATGCAAAATTTGTATGTATAATATCATTGCCATAGTTAGATATCATTGCCACAATTAGACTACTTACACGATAAGGGTGCTTCTAGAAACATTGAGTTGGTGTGCATTGCTAGAAATGACATTGTATCAAAAGGAAGAACGTTGTGGGGTCCTTGAAATAATAGTTTTCTATAACTGTTGAAAACAATAACTAATTCCTGAGAGTGCCTTCTTACATGGAGCAAGGATTCTACTTCAAGCAATTCTACTCATTTATCTCTCTGCCCAACATGACACTTAGTGGGAGCATCTTCTGCCATATTTTTTGAATATTCACTTTGATATCCCTCTATGAGCTTGTCCTTGTAATCTTTTATGTATTAGTCCTCTATGAACTTTGTATTGTCATTTTGGGGTTCATATGTTGTTTTCTCGACTTTTGAATACCCACCTAGATATACTTTATTTCCCTTCTCTTTTGCCACTGTTGTCCCATAAATGAGCTTCATAATGCCTCGTCCACCTATCCCTATTTACTCCATGATATATTGAATCATGTTGTCCAAATGTGTTAATGGATTTTCTTATAGTGAGCTATGACGTATTTGGCTTCTCTGGGATAAGATCCTTCTTTCTATCATGCAAATAGTTGTTGAGAGTACCATTTTGAGTTGTGGTCGAAACAATGGCTAGCAAGGTCTTGCACTGAGATGTTGGGTTCATAGAGAGTTTCAAAATTTGAATATTTGTAAGTGCATCCATACCCTCTATCTATTGCTTAGGATTTGTAGTGGTGGTAGGTTGAACATGAAGTGGCGTTACCATAATTGGTATTACCTGTGTTAATCATCTTCCTCTCTATAGAGGAAGAAGTGAGTTGAGTTCTTAGCCATGTCTTGATTGTGGAAAGACCATTTATATTATTATTATTATTGACGTGAGTTATTTGCGGGGATTGGAGGGTGTATTCGAGGAATATGTATTCGTTGGAGTTGTGATCATCCAAGTCATGGAGATTCAAGCTATGAATGACACTAACATTAAATAGGGATTTAGCCTTAACACTGTGTTGATCATAAGAATCTTTCAAAGAATTAGTGGCCGACGGATGCAAGCAAAATGGAGGCACTATGTTGGAACTACTAACCTACAAATCTACTATCTCCTTGCTTAGTGTACTAATAACCTAATTTTTCTACTGGATAAATTGAATTTGGTGCTAGAAAAACTATTATTGTTGCTGGAAAAAATAAATCTACATAACTGTGAAAAATATATCTTTATTTTGCATTTTTTTAAGGTACCATGTGTAACACCAGAAAAAAAAAATTGTAGATAAAGAGAATAAATCCCAATAATAACTTCAAAACCTATAACTTGTTTATTTATTTTTTCATCAACACAATGCAACTCAACCATACCATTCAACTAATCTTAACAAACATCATCTTAATTCTAAACTCATCCATATACTATATTTTAATGGTATTGTGAACTTTATACTACATATAATACAATATAAAGTTAAAGCATGTTCATATATGTGTGTGTGTGATGACGATGATGATGATAATGAAGATGAACATCCAATGTGATCAAATGGTCTATTGGACCTTAAGAAGGAAGAAGATTACTTCAATTCCTTTAAAATTGTATTTTTGTGTTAAAAAAACCTTGAGAGAAGCGTTCCAAGACGACCATAGTTTTGATGACTTAGGAGGTTAGGAATGCTTGTATTATGGCAAATATTTTAAAATTGAGCTCTAATTTGGGAATAGGCAGGGCAATCTAAGAGAAAACATCTTTCATCTTCAACCCTCTTAGTGTCACAAAGATGGCAGATTCTTTCATCCCATAGTGTTTTGGGAATTGTCTAACACCCAATTTCACTATGTAGCTCGTGAGAGTTTGTTCTTATTTTAGGAAGGTTGATTTTCTTCTTTGCACTTCTTAAAACTGAGAGGTACTTTTGATCTTCTATATTAGGGTTGACCACCTCCTTGTAGTATCTTAGTTTCCTTTTATTCTCTAATTTTTTATTACACCATATATTCTCCTTAAATTTAGAAGTGATAATATTTGTAATATTATCGATATTCTGTATGATGACTTCTTCTTGTATTCCCCAATGATTTAGCCAAGATTTGGCATCTTTATATCATCCCCGCTTGAGCCATTGGTGGTTTTGGCTAGAGTTTGAAGAATTTTGGGATCCTCTTGTTGTCCATGTTTTTTATCTTGTTCTTGTAAGTTAAATATCTAATCAGAACAATGCTCTCCATGGGTAAAATAATTGTTTTTATAAAGAAGATATGATAATGTGTATTGCCCTTCATTTTGAGATTATAACTTATAAAATTCTTTTTAATTTATTTTCTATAACATATTATCTTATATATATAAGATGAGAAGAGATGTTGAATTTCAAATAACGTCTCAATAAAATGACGCAAAGCTTAACTAGAAATGGGAGGATTCGAGGAAAAAAAAAAACACGCCAAAGAAAACTATGGATTATTCTTCATGGATTGTGATGGTTATGCAATTTCATGAACTCAAACCCTATCCTTCGAAGTTTCTCAAAATTCATCAACGGCTACGCAAGAAGGAAAAGAATCCTTACATGGAGAAGAAAACTAAACTAGGGGTTGTTTTGCATGGATTGTGATGGCTATGCAAATTCATGAACATAGAGCCTCTCCGAATTGTCTAAAATTTCATCTACCACTACGAAAGAGAGAAAATAATCCTTATAGTAGTTTTATGTGACCATGGCCTTTAAAAAGGTCAAGGTCATCGATACTTTCCATTAAATAGATTCTCACATAAATGTGATCGTTATGTTAATTTTCTAAATTGCGAAAGTACATAATAATTATTAAGATATTAAATAAAAATATTGATTTTGACTTGTAAGTTTTTAATTTTCAATCAAATGAAATATGAGATAAATTACAAATGTCAACATTTACATTTTTATTGTGGTTTAAGTGGTTCATGTCAATTTTAATTCATTATAAAGGACAAGGAAGAAGGATCTTCTTAAGGGGCTTAGGTAAAGATTGTGGTCTTGACTCATGAGTGCTTGATTGTTAATTGAAATATTAGATAAAGTATGAGCTATAAACATATAAAATTCGACACCCACATTTTCATTGTAATTTAGGAGTCTGACCTCACAAACGCACCACCAATGCTAAAGGGTATGTGATAAGGAGCTTCATAAAAGGGCTAGGTAAAAACCATAGTCTTGATGAATTAGGTAAAAACCATGGTCTTGATTCATCAATGCTTAATTATTAACCAATATATTAAATGGAGTACAAGCTTGAAAAATAAAATTTGATACCCACATTCTCATTGTTGCTTGAGAGGTACACACCAATAGTTATAAAGGCATGGGCAATAACCTTGATCATTTAAAAATGACATGGACAAAGACCTCAGTGATCCAAGGTAGTGAAAAATCCATGATCACAATATGTTGTTGCTTTTGATAATAACTCAATTATTACATAAAGTATGAACCTTGAAATATAAATGTCGACACTCACATTCTCATTATGGCTTAAAATGCCCACATCAAGTTGTTACAAGGACCATGATAAAAGATCTCAATCATCCAAGGTTACAATTAAAAACTCACATCATTCATTGTGGCTTGAAAAGTTCATACCAAATCATTATAAAGAGCATGGACAAAGAACTTGAGCATTTAAAGTTAGATAAATCCATGGTTTTAATTGTTTTCCCTTTGATAATAATCTAGATGAAGTATCAAAACATAAATATTAAAACTAGCATTGTCATTGTGCTTTGAAAACTAAAAGCATAACATTGCCTAAGTGTTAAACATCTCGTTTTTGCGACATTTGACAAATTCAAAAGCTTTGATTTGTTAGATAGTATATTATGGAAATTGCATTTTTTATTGTTTTCAATTAACTCAAAGACTAAAAAATCTCATAAATTGTAATTTAGAATTGGGGAAATTGCATTTTTTTACGTGATAAAATAATAGTCTCTATCTACCTATCTATCTAAACACTAAATATAGAAAAACAAAAAAAATAAACCTCTATTAAAATGACATGTCTCAATGTGAAGCTAATGGGAGGAAACTCTACTATGTGCAAGGGAAACTTCAAATTGAAACACAACCAAAGTCTAGTCAATCTAGAATGTCTAATGAACTTGTCATTGGAATAAAGATATGTATTGTAGTAGTAATCGAACTTCTGTAAGAGTGGTTCTATATATGCACCCCTTATGGAATGAAGATAAGATTTCAAGAAACCATCTCGAATGCCCTTTCTTTTCTCCCTTTTGGTAAAGTTTAATGCATCCTTGAAGAAGTTGTCTAAATCCAACTTATTACACCGAAGGTGTTATTTTAAGGGAGAGGTCCTTGTGAATATTTCCTAGTCTATCGACAACCTATAAAACACTGCCATGTGTCTGTGTCCATTGGTCAAGATGGTTTGTTCCTTGCTCAAATTGGTGGTTGGTCGTTGATTCTGCCATCCACTCCTCTGTCAATTTTGCCTCCCTTACGTAGTCCACCACCGACTCCACCTACAACCCCTCCACCCTTGTCAGTTCTGCCACCAAGACCCCCTGTCGTGTCCTCCTCACGTAGTAATATTAATATTTCAAACAATTATGGTCTTGTGATGGAGGCAAGACAACCCACCATTCCTGAATCTAGAATGACCTAAGTACACGCACTTGTCAACTGTAAGCTCATCTAAATGGTCAGAAGATTGTTGACATAAGTAGAGAGTGAATCAATATATCGATCTCAAAATTCTTGGGATCAACTTTGCCAGAGAAGACCATATCAAATACGATGACCTTGAAATCGAGCACGAGGTATGGCATAATATCTTTCCACATTAACTGGTCACCCCCAAATCCGTGTGATAGAACTAATATCAGCTCATGAGAGCCAAAAACTCTTACGTTAAGAGCTTCTATCAGTCTACAAGATTCTAATTTCACCATTTTTGGAGGCCAAGAACTGATTGCCTTCTTCCCTTGGCAGCTAAGATATATATAATCGAATCAAGTGTGAAGGTTTGGGGTTCTCATGTACGTTGAAAGTGGTAGGTGGGATATTTTCATTGATCTTTGGTTTTAATTTTGTGGATGTCCATGTTATCCTTGATCCAAATTATTTTTGGAATGAAATGAAAGCAGAGATATTAAAATGAAATACACATAAAAATTGCCAGAAACGAAGAAATACAACAATACATGATTTCTATTAATGAAATAAATGTACATAGACTATAAAAGTACAGAGTGCAAGACTCGCTAGAATGGTGGAAACTTTATCTCTGAGAAGAGATGTGATGACTATGCTCATTCGCAAGAAGATGATTACAATGAGGCTATGAAGGTCTTTTTATGATAAACATGAATGACAAAACCCTAGACATCCAAAAACCTAACCTTAGGAGATGAAGCGCCAAAAGTCTTGTGGGCCCTGTTGGGGTAAGTTAGTACATTAACTTCTCAGGGTCGTAAATTTTTCATACCATCTTCGTTTTAGGTGTGTGATAGCCCGTTGGAAAGTTCTTTTCAAATACTACGCATTATGTCATCAATATCTGACTCCGACTATAGTTTGACTATGGCAAGCCAAGAAAACACTGTTTAGAGCCTTAAAACGGCCCTAGAAGTATAGAAATATGTACTAACATGAAAAATTCCAAAATAAGCCAGTTGGAATAGGTGGGCGGCCATCAATAAACACTTGGATGTTGTGTAGGGCTTCGGGACAACCCTGTAAGTGAAAAACCCACAATTACAAAGAAATCTCCCCATTATAGAGAAACGTGCTGAATTGAAAACTGTCTAGATGAGCCAGTTGGAATTTGGAACGGGTGGGTGGCCTCCGCTATCCAACTGGATCAATATTCCCCCCTTAGGAAGCAATGGTATCCATTGCATTGAGTTCTCGGGGAAGAGGGGAAAGCGTTTTCTGAATTTGAATATTGGTGAGTTGCATGCCTTGTTGGAGAAGTTGTGCTACTTGGTTTATGGAAGGCTATCACAATGATCTAGATTTATGAGAGGAACGAAATAAATAATAGACTGAATACAATAACACAGAGATACAAAGAACAACAACAAATATCCAGTGAACAATAACTTCTATTAAATAAATAAAATAGGCTGAAATTGTAAAACTACAGAACTCAAAACAACTTGCTTGAATGGTGGTAGCTATCACTGAGAAGAGATGTCGCTGCTACGTGCATCTATCTGAGCATAATGATTACAATGAGGCTCCAAATTCCTTTCTAAAATTACTCATGAATGTCAAAACCCTAGACATCCAAAAACCTAACCATAGGAGATGAAACACCAAAGGATATGTGGGCCTTGATGGGTAAGTTGTTACCTCAACTTCTCAAGGTCATAACTTTTGCATACGACCTCCGTTTTAGGCCCATGATAGCCCATTGGAAAGGTCTTTTCGAGAAATACACATTATGTCATCAAACTCTGACTTTGTCTACAGTTTGACTATGGAAAACTAAAAAAACACTGTTTAGGGCCCCAAAACAGCCCTGGAAGTACATAAAGATGTACTAACATGAAAATTTCCAAAATAAGCCAGTTGGATTAGGTGGGCAACCACCAATATCCACCTGGAAGATTTGTAAGGATTCATAAAACCTCAAAAGTGTAGAACCCATAATTACAAAGAATTACAGAAGAATGTGATGAATTAACACTGTCAAAAGGAGCCAGTTGGAATAGGTGAATGGCCACCAATATCCACCTGGATCAGTCTTCCCCCCTTAGGAAGAAATGGTCTCCATTTAATTGAGTGCCCCCATCAGGTGAGGAATTTTATGCTGAATTTTTCCATGGGTGAGCCATTTTCCTTGGTGCAGGAGCTGCCTTGCCTTGAAAATCCGATAAAGCTTGATCCTTTGCTGGCGATTACCCTTGACCCATGTGTCCACTATTTGATTATTGTATGCATGTTCCATGCAATCAGGGTTGAGCTCTGTTGGTTTCAATTGTTCTACGATCTCTAAGGTGTCCAATAATGGTGGAAAATATGGCCGGAGGAGGTCCACATTGAACACTAGGTGCAAGCCAAGGAAGGGGGGAGTGTTGATCTCAAAAGCATTGTCTCCCACAACCTTGGTGATAGTGTAACGCCCATAGCGAAGTGGAAGGAGCTTCTGATGGGGCCCCATAAGGCGTTCTTTCTACAAATGTAACCAGACCTTGTCTCCCACCTAAAACTTGTGCTGTACCCAGTGTTGATCATGACCCTGCTTGTACTTAGCATTGGATTTTTGCAAAATCTCATGGACTTGTTGGAGGATGTGTTGAATCTGCTCAATGAATCTGGTGGCTTTGTCGGCTTCATACTGAACATGGGAAGATGTTTTCAATGTGGTTGCAAGAGGTAGTGCAACATCAATGGGACCCAAGGGTTGGAATCCCAACCCCACCTGAAATGGGCTATGGCCGGTGGAGCTATGGAGAGCCCTGTTGTAGTTGTGATGAACATAGGGAAGACTCTCATCCCATGTACATGGATGCTTAGATTTATACATGCACAAGATGTGCACAATCATCTGATTGACAAAATTTGTCTGGCCATTAGTTTGAGGGTGGAAGGCAGTGGATTTAGTGATCTTAGTGTCCAACAGTGACCAGAGACTTGACCAAAATGTGATGAGGAATCTGCTGTCTCGATCGGAGATGATGGTATGTGGTATCCCAAAATGGACCCACACTCGTTTGAAGAATATATTGGTAGTATATGTTGTTGTGACGCTCTTCTTGCAGGCTGTGAGAATGGACATCTTTGAAAATTGATCAACCACCAAAAATACACAATCATTTTCTTACTTGGTGGATGAAACACCAGCCATGTAATCCATCAATATGGATTCCCAAGGCCTCTCAGGAGTAGGAAGAGGGGTGTATAATTCTTTCTTCTTGATGGATGGCTTGGAAATGGCATAGGAAGTGCAAGATATGATATACTTGATGACGTCATGTCGAAGTTTTGATAAAAGTGTTTTTGTAGAATGGCCACATTTTTATCCACGCCAAAATGTCTTGTCATCCGACTGTAGTGAGCCTCCCAAATCAACTTTGCACGCTCGTTTGTAGGAACATAAAGGTGTCCCAGATGGCATAACAATCCGTCCTGAATGTGAAAATCTATGACATTTGCGCATGTACCCAAGAGCTGATAGGTGGTGGAGAAGTCAATATGTTGCTAATAAAGTTGGGGCCACTCAGATGCCTCATTCCCACAGGAATGGACCATGGTGGTGAGTGCAGCCAAGGGAGGTTGATTGAGGCAGTCAACGACACGATTTGTGCTCCTTGTCTTATAATTGATGTTGAGATGGAATTGCTGCAGGTATGTGGACCACTTCTGATGGAAGTCGTTCTGCAACTTCCCTTGTGTCTATATGAATTACAGAGGCTTGTGATCAGTGTGGATGATTGTCTCCTTTCCCAGAATGTAATGTTTCCATTGATGACAAGATTGTACAATGGAATACATTTCCTTGTCACAGGTGGGGTATTTTCGGACAATATCTGAGAGTGTCTCACTATGGTATGCTATTGGATGACCGTGTTGAGTGAGAACTGCGCCTACAACATAGTTGGTTGCATAAGTCTCAATATCATACAATTGTTGCAGATCAGGTAAGGAGAGTACTGGAGCTGAGCACAAGTGATACTTTAGATCATTAAATGCTCATTGTTGTGCCTTCCCCCACGCGAAATTTTCCTTGCCACTGCCATTGGTCACTTGGTTGAGGGCCCAAGCAATATGGGAGAATCCCAACACAAATCGTCCATAGAAGTTGGCAAGTCCCAAGAAGCTCGGAAGCTTGGTTAGTGTGGTCAGGGCTAGCCAGTCATGGATGACTTGGATCTTAGCTGGATCCACATGTACCCCATGTTCATCAACAATGTAGTACAAGTATTGGACCTTGTTCATGCCAAAGGATATTTTTTCCAAGTTGGTTGCATGTGCTCCTCCCAAGTTCTATTGAAGATGAGGATGTCATCAAGATACCTTGGTGAAGCTAGCCGATGGTGTAGGGTTGCGGGTGCGGTGTCTATTACACCTCAAAATTACTCACTTTGATAGTGTCACAAGTGTCGTCATTACAAGTGTTGTAAGTGTCGCATATTGTCTGCAAGTGTCGCATCTTGACCACAAGTGTTGCAAGTGTCATAAGAGTCATACTTCCATATTTCCCATGTCGTGCCTCTAACGACATCACAAAGACACTTAAGACACCCCAAAGACTAGTTTTGGAAGAAGAGAAGTCACTTGACAGGGAGTACAAACCTTTTGACATTGAAAAAACCACAAAAAAATGGATTTTGGAGAGGAGTGCTCCCCTACCCATTGTTAGGGAGTGCTAGCGCTCCCTGAGCCTCTTTAGGGGAGTTCTTGAGCACCCTGTGCACGCTTTTGGGGGAGCGCTACCCCTTTTTTTGCAAATTTTGGGTTTGTTGAGGCAAATTAGGGAGGAATCCCTCAATTCATGAAGGTAGTTGAATTCGAATAGATGGTCAAGGCATGATCTTAGGGAAGATCCTCAATTGAAGGAGAAGAATCCTCAACTCATCCCAAAGATATCTCAAGTGGTTGGACCTCTCCAAGGTTATATAAGGAGACCTTCTCATGGTGAAAGGTACAGTGGAGACTAGAGATTGATACCAAACTTATGATCCTACAAGTGGTATTGACAGAATACAAGGAAGATTGAGAATTATACCTAACTTATGATCTCATAAGAAGGTATTGACAATGGAGATGGGGAATTACATCAAAATTATGATCTCATGAGTGAGATGCCATCAAATCAATTGGTGGAGATTACTTGAGCAAAGGGGTTGGACAAGGAGAACTGGAAGAAGCTGTTGCACCTTCATCCAAAGGATTGTAAGTACTTTTACTTGTTCTCATTAATATAATCAATGCTTGGCCTGTTTCTTTCAAACTTGTGCTTGTTACATATGATTTTGTCTGCATTAGATGGATCTATGATTGAGCTAATATTAGTAGAGTAGGAAGTCTTTTGTACCTTTTTTTGTTTGACAAAACCTATCATGGAGCTCAGGACCGAAGCTCAGCCTGGACTTTGCAAGGACAAACGTCGCCAATAAGGTACATATATTTCTCCTTCTCTTTCATTCATTAGCTTGATAGGATCTAAAAGGAATTCAGTGTCCATGTTAAGCACTTTTCTGTCTTGGCCTTTGGAGTCTAGAGACCAAGAGGGAATCCACTTGTCCGCAGGGGGATTCACCTACAACATAAATTGGCGACTCCACTGGGGAGGAGCTCTGATTTTTGTTTCCATTCCCAGATATTGTTTTGGACCTTTGCCCACTGATTTGATATTCTCCATATTGTCATGTTGATTTTTATATTTTTTTGATTGCCTCATTATGTCATCGGGATCACCCTGATTGACTGAATTTCCTTCATTTTTTGAGTTTCTGGGCTTTTTTCCGAGTTTTTGGAGCAAAGAGCTCCCCTCCTGTTGTTGTCAGAGAGCTAGCACTCCCCTTTAGCCTTAAAAAGAGCATTGGAATGCTCTAGTTCCCCTTACACCAGAGCACTGGAACGCTCTGGTGCCCCTTACACCAGAGCACTACCCCATTTTTCTGAGAAATTCTCCAGAATTTTCATCTTCTGAAGCTATTTCTTGGTTTTGGATTTTGCTCAGGGTCCCATAATTTCAATCCATCTTGATATTGGCTTTCAAACACCCTTATTTATGAGAATTCATCCTCTTTTGTTTGGATTTTTTGACATATCCTTACTTTGCAATTTGTCCTTCACGATTTGGAGTCAATTTGTCGTTTTATTCTCGTTTATCTGAATGAGTGAAAACTTTGTAAGGATTTTCAAAGGTCTTTTGTACTTTTCTTTCTAATCTTTGAGTCATCTTGTCCAAGCTCTTTCTCCCTCCTTTTGAGTTTTTGGCTTTCCGTTTCTTGTTTGATCAAACAAGGGTGTCTTTTGGTTTATGTGAAGTTTGCTTCCAGATTGCTTAAATCTCACAACTCTTGAAGTCTGATTAGCATAAGAAGGTTTACATCTACTGGTTATCAGTCACATACAAACATTTTAGCATTGAATTGGATTCCTTACTGAGGAATATTGCATGAGGTCATTTCATCTTAGTGTTTGACAGTGAAAGGAAAATCCTTCTCCTTCCCTTAATTAGACATTCATTGAAAGAAAAGATTGCTTATCATTTCTTATGCATGTTTTGGGAACTGAGTCATAATATC
>ML779844.1:471115-495401 GCA_009831015.1 Picea engelmannii | reverse complement strand
TAACTATATTGGCCAAGAACTGTGGCAAACCCAAAAATGTGAATGTGTGATGTGAATGGACCTTGTGAAAAAGGTCGATGAATGTGAATAATATTATGAATATATATTGCAGGACTGCTGAGAGGGGATATGCTGAAAAAGAGTCCACGATGGTTGAAGAAAGGTGGTGGAAGGCACCTGGAAAGGCGGCGTTAACTTCCACCAAAACCAATACCGTATTTGGACTTCATCGGCCCGGAGAACCAAGAGTGGCTTGCTGGCTCCGAATTAAATGACTCGTCAGGATTGGTAGGTAAAGGGCTCCTCATGAGTAATGAGGGATGGGGGTGAACCGCCCATCCGTAGAGTCCTCAGACCTGACCACTGCGAGGAAAATCGTGCCACATGCAACCTCGCCGAACAGAGAAAAGGCAAGAAGTGTGGGTGATCAGAGGGAAAATGCGAGGGAAAGAGGAAGAGGAACTATGGAAAAATACAGAGTGAGTGATAGCAGAGAAGAAGGAGAGTAACTTTCGTTCTCGGTCACTGGCAAACAGAGATGTAGTCTCACAACATCGTGGTCTCAGCTCGGGGGTGGCTAGTGGTAAATCCGTTAGGAGTCGCTGATCCTATGGTTGGGTGGAAACGAGCACCCCTCTCAGCAGTTGCAATCACATCTGGTGTTATTTCTGATAAGTGTTTTTACATCTTGCATCTTGAAATTTATATGTCGACATGTATGCTCATAGTCTGTGCAGTTTTATGAATGGTTTGCGTATAAGACTGCCTGTGTAGTGTTTTGATTTAGAAATGGTGGTTGCACGCTTATAATGGAAAGACTACGTATGGCTTATGTTTTATAAATCCCTATTTATACACATATTGAATTAATTCAGACTTCAAGTCTGTTCTCGGGAAATCTATACCCTTATCCGTCTCAGGTAATACCCTGGATAGATCTCCCCATAGAGACACCCTTCTTAGAAAGCTCACCAAGAACCTAGAAAAGGATTTGAAGGTGCAAGTCTTAGTAACCCTGTATGAGGAACAATGATCCTCTTGAAATCCCGAAATAGCAGCGAAGGAATTACCGTGTTCACTTCGCAAGAGTCATCAAGGAGGCATTGGACGGTCAGAATTCTCCATGGAGAATTTGCGAAGTCCTGAGAGCCGTCAGATCTTGCAGAGGAGCAGGGGAGTTACGGTAAGCCTATTTTCAAGTTTTAAGTTCCAGAGAAATCGAACCTTAGGATCTGAGTTGACAAGAACCGTTGGATCACTCACGAAATCTCATTTCGTGGATTCGCAAGTTGAAGGGTTAAAACCCTTGCCTCAAGATTCGCGAGGTCGCGAAAGGCGAAGTCCCGAAGGGGCGAAAGGATTTGTGTGAGCCAGTTATTGGTGAAGTGCATCGGAACTCGGTATTTAGGAGTTTCGTGGGTTGAAGAACCGAAAGCTTAGCATCAGGATTCACGAAGTCTGAAACTCTAAAAAGGCGGGAAGTTCCGTTGTGGGACCCGCATTGACGACATGTCGAAATTTCGGCATTTCGGAATATCGGCGGATAGGAGGTCGAGACTTTTGTCTCGAAAGTCCTGAAGTCATGAGTTGCGATAAGGAGTAGCGAGGAGTTCGGGATCTCAGCACTTCGGATGTCAGGATACAAAGGAGGTAGCGCTTCGGGAAGCGAAGTCGCGAAGTGCTGAAGCTGGGGACGAGGGACACATGGTAGAACCGCAAGGTGGGCCCGCGCGATAGATAAGAGAACACGTGTCACCTAGTTAAAGGAGTCAACACCCGTTGACCTCTCGCATCTCGGGGATTCGTGAGATAAGGGAACGAGATTTCAACCCTTCGACTTGCGAAGTCGCAAATAGGGAGAACGTGAAAGGGAAAGCTAACATCGCTTCTCGGGGTTTCGTGAAGGGGAGGTGCCAAGGTTGGGCGCCTAGACTTTACAAGTGGAGAAGTCACGAGAAGATCAGGATCGTCCATCTGAGGAGGACAGGTGGCAAAAATCGAGGGATCTCGCAAACTCGGAGGTTCGCAAGATGAGAGCTCAGGAGTTGGGTGCTCCAAGTCGCGAGTGGAGAAATCGCGAGGACCAAGGACAGTCGTTGGATCTAGGTCGTGGGAGGACCATTGGATCAGGAACCCCATCGCATATCGTGCATTCGGGGGTTCGGAGGTTGAGAGGACCTCGTCTCGACTGTAGAAGTCACGAAGTGCCGAGAGCCGAGGCACAAGAGAAGGGACACGTGGCAGGACTGCAAGGTGGGGCCCGCGTGGTTGACAGGTGAACATGCGTTGTCTGGGGAGAAGGAATCAACACTCCGTTGACTTCTCGCGTCTCATGGATTCGCGAGATAAGAGCACGAAGGCTCATCGCTACAACTCGCGAAGTGGCGAGTTGCGGAAAGTGCGAAAGGAAGGTCAACCTTCGCTGACTTTCAAGTCTCAAAGGTTCTCATGGGAAGAGCATGGAGGTTCAACCCTTCGACTTGCGAAGTCGCGAGTTGTGACGAGAGCTAGTGTTTAGCCTAGCCAGTGGTCACGCGCGGAGGGCGCTGATAGAAGGGAGCTATACCCATTTCGTGATTTCGGGTATTGCGAGATTGGAAAGGAGGAGTCGAGAACTTTGACTCGCGAACTCGTGAGATGGCGAGTTGCGACAAGCGCCTTTGGGAATAGGCCTTGGTCATAGCATTGTAGTCGCTTGGGAGTCGTGGAGCTTGCGCCTAGTGTTGTTCACACAAGGGAGCTTCCAAAAGGACCTGTGGATCGATTGGAAGGAGATTCCAGCTGGGAATCAAAGTTGTCGTTTCGGCTCATAAAAGAAACTGAACGATCCTTAAGACCGTGAGGTTGTGCAGATACTCTGTCGAGGCAGAGGTGGCGTCTGTAGCCTGTGCTAAGCCCCATGGGGTTTTGGGGATTCTGTCCCTCGAAAAAAGGCAAAAAATCTATTACGTCGCAACGGGGTATGTGACACACGAGGTCGCGTTCGGGTGAGTTACAAAGATTATCCCTCCATGGTTCAACTGTTTGTAGTGGCCAGATCGTATATTGGGGGTCACTTGAGGGTATACCCCGATTATGTGTGGGAGCCTCTCAAGTTGATTTCGGACTTGTTATCCTACCCATATGTTCAGATCGAACTGTCAACTGTACCTGCCCAGGAGCTGACTGCGAATTGGTGACCTTAGTAGCCATAATATTTAGGGTCCCACAAAAGGTGACGGTGAAGGGAAGTCTCACTGTACCTGGAACAGACGTTGGACAAACTCACTCGTGCTCCTTGGAGGGTAAATCCACAATTACTGTGTGGAAGCTTGCACCAAGGTGTAAGTCCGTTAAGCAGGTCACCAACGTAACTGATCCACCCACTCTATCCCCGCCTCTTCCTATTTTGATCTCGCGACGTTGGATTTCATCACCAACTAGTGGTTTCATTGTGGGAAGGTTTTGTTTGATTTTTTGCTTCTTAGATTCATGGCGTGTGTTGGTTGTGTTACTTAGTGGACCTTAGGTTGAGTCAGTGTTAATGGCATCAAATCTTGAGAGTACCAATGGAGGAACCCCTTCTCCTGGGGAACCTTATACCTTTCCTTCATTTGGAAACTTTGGTCCTCCGTACATTGCCACACTGAGTCTTCCGGGACTCACCATCGGATTACCAGTTTGATTGTTCCCCACTCCGGTGATCTCGAATCCTCCTAATGTTTCAACTGCACCTAATACTTTAGATGTCAGTTCACCACCCACACATCAACCTCATGTGGATTTTTCTCCTTCTTCACCCATTAAGTCTCCTTCCCTTTCTCCTTCTTCGTCTAGTGAAAGCTTTAAAGCAAGTAGCCAGGTTGATCAGAAGAAGAAGAAATGGAAAGAGAAGAAGAAGAAGAGATCGAAAAGGACCAAGGCCCCAACAACATTAGATGTTGGATCCAAGCAACCAGTTACTGTTAATAGTACTGGGAGTGTTGATGAGGTCAATAAGATTAAAATGAAGAATCCGAAACCCAAATTCCCTTGCAATCTTTGTAAGGGTGACCACTTTCTGAGAGATTGCCCTCGTATTCCCAAGGTCTTAGAAATGTGGTCCTCCACATCATCGGCCTCTGTTGGTCATGCCGGTGATACCCCGTCAACTAGTGACGTTAAGGTTGGTAAGAAGAAGAAAACTGTCAAATTCCCTTGTATGTTATGCAAATGTGATCATTATTCTCACCTTTGTCCTCTTATGGACGAGGCTTCTTCTCTTTTGGAAAAACTTCAAATTCTAAAAGGCTATACAAATCTTTCCCCCAATCCATCATTAGTTGATGGACTGGTCAATTCGGTTCCATCCCCGATAAGTCCGATTGATCATGTGGTCAATCTAGTTTCCTCCTCGATTGAACCACAAACCCAAGTAGTTGATCCAGTTCCGTCATCGATCAACCCTACTCTTCATCAAAAGAGTGTAACCCAAGTAGTCGATCCGTTTTCATCCTTAGTTGACCCCACTCTCCTATTAGAGAGTGACACCGAAGCAGTCGATCCGTTTCCACCCATCAACCCCATTCTCCCCTTGAAGAAGGAAACCCAAGTGGTCGATCCATTTATGTCATCGGTCGATCCCACTCCTCCTTTGAAGAGTGGTTGCGTGGTTGATCCGATCCCATCATCGGTCAATCCCACTCTTCCTCTGAAAAGTGCCAAAGTGATTGCCCCGGTTACATCATCGGTCAATCCTACTCTTCCTCTGAAGAGTGCCAGCATGGTCGATCCGATCCCATCATCGATCGATCCTACTCTCCCTCTAGAGATTAAACCCGATATTGCCCACATTTTTCTCGTTGATACAGAATCTACCATGTTGGGGGGCATTCCTCCTTCTCCCGCGAAACCCCCTCCAAGAAATGAGGCCATTCTTTTCTATTGGGGTGCGCTAACTGGACCTCGTCTTCCCTCTCACATTCCTTTCTATATTACAGTACAGGTTTGTGGTCGGGACATTCCTCAAACACTGATAGATGAAGGTGCGTCTGTTAGTATTTTGACCTATGTTGCTTGGCATGCTTTGGGTTGTCCTCAGCTTGCATCGGTTACAAAGAATCTATTAGCTTTTAACAGAAGAACTAGTCAACCTTTAGGGACCCTTCCTTAGTTTTCGGTAACTTTGGGAGGGAAAATTGTCTTTATTGATGTCATGGTAGTCTGAGACCCCTTGGATTTCACTTTACTCCTTGGGCAGGATTATGTCTATTCCATGAAAGCTATTGTGTCCACTCTTTTTTGTGTGATATCTTTCCCTCGCAATGGAAGAATTGTGACTATTGATCAACTTTGATTCATCGGTCTTGACTGGATTACCTCCCTAAATAGTTCTTATATGTAGACAGTATCGCCCCCGCCACATGTTAATTATGTGGCGTTGTCTCCCATGCCTTCAACTTCCGATGATTTGGATTCGGTATTTGACATGGTGATCTCTTCGGTAGGGATATTGGAGCCTGATCTCCTTACCCCTATCACGGCCCTCGACATGTGTTCCTTCCAGAGTGATTTTCTTCCATTCAGTGAAGATCTCTTGGAATCCATGACCGAGTTTTGTCCCTTGACATGGTGTTCTTCCAGAGCGTCATTTTCTTGGAAGTCATGATCAAGAAGAGTCCACGAGCATAGTTTCTCTTCTCTGTGGCAAGCTCGTTAAAAAATGAAACAGAGGTCACGAGCATAGTTTCTCTTCTCTGTAGCAAGCTCGTTAAAAAATGAAACAAAGGTAACACACACAGTTTTTATTCTCTGTGGAAAGCTCGTTAAAAAATGAAACAGAAGCTTTGAGCATAGTTTTCCTCTCTGTAGCAAGCTCGTTAAAAAATGAAACAACAATCTGGGGATTGAACCTGGAGCCCTGAGCATAGTTCTTTTCCCATGTCATGCTCGTTAAAAAAATGAAACAATCACCTCTCCTGTCAGGTCGAGTCTTTCGCCAGATCTCGTGGATGTCGATTCGAGTCTTTCGTTAGCTATCGTATTTGAACCTTCATTTCATCCACCTGTATCCTTTTTCTCCATCTAGTACAGAAATTGGTGACAACCTCAAAGTCGGTGAATGAATTGAAGCTTGGAGGGCATGTCTCTAGTCTTTGATGATCATTATGGAGTTAAGCCACTAGCTTTTAAGCTGGGGGCATACCGAGCTTAGTCTTTGTTCTTTCTCGTGCTCGTAAATACATGAGAATGCAACCGGGTAAACTTTTATCTCTTTTTCGGACCCGCATGGATTTACGAAAAAGGAACCCCTTGGAGTCGTCTTTGAGCTCTTTTCAGACTCTCTAAACATGAAAAGATTGCTGAGTGATCTTGATTCCTTTCCCACTCGTTAAAAGGTTTGAAAGGGCGTCTTTCAAGTGATAATTTATCTCTTTTTCGGCCTCGCGAGACTAACATTACGAAAAAGGACAACATTGGAGTCGTCTTTAAGTTGTTTTCAAACTCTTTAAATATGAAAAACCACCGAGTTTACCTTCTCTGGACTCGTTAAACAATCATACATTGAAGGGCCCATATGGGATCAAACCTTTACTTCTTCTAGTTCGTTAAACAAAGGAAGAGGGACTTACCGAAGGTGAGTCATATCGAGCATGTGTTACCCTCCTCGAGCTCGTTAAATTAAAAAGAGGTACTTGTCTATCTGGATGGGGGAAAATTGAAGGAAGCAAACCAAGCAGTTTTTGAGAACACTACCAGTAACTCTTACGGTCGCCCTTGAACACGACACTTTGTCTTTGCATGCATTTTTATCCATTGAACCTCTGCACTAAGCCAATCCTCTGAGTTTATTTTACTCCTTTGGGTCACCTAACGAAAGTCACATCATCCACTGCATTATGAAGTTTTGGTCCATGTCAAGTTTCTGTTGTTGTGCCTTAGTGTTCAAGGGAAGTATTTGCCTCGAGAGTCAGCCATCACAAATATCATGTTTCAATACCCGTGTCAGTCCATGTTCATTCAATCTACCAATTACATCTCTGTGTCTATTTCATTTCGTTGATGGGGGATACATCAAGGCCCTCCTTCGACGAGTCTATTCCTATCGACTTCAACACATTATCCATGAACTAGACTTAGAAACCAGTTAGTACCTTGGGACATGCATGCCTCAATGGCAGGCCTACTTGTGTCTGACAGTGGGTTTACATCATTGACCCCTGATCGGATGATTCCACGGATGTTCGACTTCAGCTCATTCATTCACATTTATTGGAATGTACTAGAGTACGTTGGGAATCATTGACATCAATGGTGATCTCCCTCGTGCTTGTTAACGATTTACATCATTGACCGGTAATCAAGTGGTTTCTTCCATGTTCGACATCAGGACATCTATTCGCATGGTTAGATTCGTACTACATCGGGATCGGTAAGAAGACCCTGGGTTGAGTGTCATCACTCTTATGTATACTTTGCCCAAGCTGCGAAGGAGTTCTTTTGAAATATGACACATATATTGTTACATAGATCCACTTTGTATTGGTCCTGGCTATGTCTTGTCGTCTCGTAGATCCACTGTGTATTCTTTGTGGCTATGATCAGTTCAGGTCATAGGAGTATAGATCCACATTATATCTGCGGTGGCTATACCATTTTGTCAATATAATTATGGATCCACAGTGTATTTTATGGCAGCCATACCTAAAAAGTCTTTATCACTCAAGCATAGGTATGCCTACCTTGGGTTTTTGAAACATGTCATAATATTTGTTTGATGGTTGTGTGCATCTTTTTCCAGTTTCTCTATGTCCATACCCTTGCTCGAAAAAGTCTACAAAGTACTTCAGTCATCATCGTATTCTAACTTCGTACTTTGGGGGGAAATCTATTACACCTCAAAATTAATCACTTCGATAGTGTCGTAAGTGTCATCATTACAAGTGTTGTAAGTGTCGCATCTTGTCCGCAAGTGTCACATCTTGACCACAAGTGTTGAAAGTGTCATAAGAATCATACTGCCATCTTTCCCATGTCGTGCCTTGAACGACATCACAAAGACACTTAAGACACCCCAAAGACTAGTTTGGAAGAAGAGAAGTCACTTGACAGGGAGTACAAACCTTTTGACATTGAAAAAACCACAAAAAAATGGATTTTGGAGAGGAGCGCTCCCCTACCCACTGTCAAGGAGTGCTGGCGCTCCTTGAGCCTCTTTGGGGGAGTGCTTGAGGGCCCTGTGCACCCTTTTGGGGGAGCGCTACCCCTTTTTTTGCAAATTCTGAGTTTGTTGAGGCAAATCAGGGAGGAATCCCTCAATTCCTGAAGGTAGTTGGATTCGAATAGATGGTCAAGGCATGATCTGAGGGAAGATCCTAAACTGAAGGAGAAGAATCCTCAATTCATCCCAAAGATCTCTCAAGTGGTTGAACCTCTCCAAGGTTATATAAGGATACCTTCTCATGGTGAAAGGTACAATGGAGACTAGAGATTGATACCAAACTTATGATCCTATAAGTGGTATTGACAAAATACAAGGAAGATTGAGAATTATACCTAACTTATGATCTCATAAGAAGGCATTGACAATGGAGATGGGGAATTACATCAAACTTATGATCTCATGAGTGAGATTCCATCAAAGCAATCAGTGAAGATTACTTGAGCAAAGGGGTTGGACAAGGAGAACTGGAAGAAGTTGTTGCACCTTCATCCAAAGGATTGTAAGTACTTTTACTTGTTCTCATTAATATAATCAATGCTTGGCCTGTTTCTTTCAAACTTGTGCTTGTTACATATGAGTTTATCTGCAGTAGATGGATCTATGATTGAGCTAATCTCAGTAGAGTAGGAAATCTTTTGTACCTTTGTTTATTTGACAGGACCTATCAGGGAGCTCAGGATCGAAGCTCAACCTGGAATTTGCAGGGATAAACGTCGCCAATAAGGTACATATCTTTCTCCTTCTCTTTTATTCATTAGCTTGATAGGATCTAAAAGGAAGTCAGTGTCCATGTTAAGCACTTTTCTGTCTTGGCCTTAGGTGTCTAGAGACCAAGAGGGAATCCACTTGTCCGCAGGGGGATTCACCTACAACAGTGTCATCGGCAAGTCTAACCGCTTGACGACCTCTTATGAGATCAGGTTCTTCTGACTACCACTATCGACAATGAAATGAATCAGAGCCCCATTTACCCACATCTGTGAGTGAAAGAGGTGTTCCCCTTCCTTTGGTTCTTCTAGTTTGCTTGGATGGACTTTGGTGGTAGTGACATCAACGCTGGTTTTGGCATCGATAATCCGCTTCTCTCCTTATGGATTTGATTCAGAGTCATAATCTGTCTCTGTTCAGAAGCTTTCAACTCTACCACTAGTGACTGCTTGGAGTGACATTCTTCTATGTTGTGACAAGGGATTGTATGGTATTCACACCACTTTCTCGTGTCCTTCTTCAACTTCTCATTACCCTTCTTGTGTTGTGGCTTGGACTGGTTGTCCTGAGAGTGACCATATTTTCTTTGTCCCTTGTTTTGTGGGTTGGGTCCGCCTTTGCCTTGCTTCGACTGTGAGGAGTTTGAAGATCTAAACTCTCTCATCTTCTGCTTAAATTTCTGCTTGATCTTGACAACATATCTATAAGTCATACCCAATGATGCGATGTCCAGAAAATCCATTTCTATTTGAATGTATCTATGCAGACAACCGCGGTATTTGAGCACCAGATGTCGTTCAGAGTCTTTGATACCCAATTTGGTGCGCAGGGTATGGAAAATATTGGTAAAATCTAGTACTGTCTGGTCCCTTTCCTGATGCAAGGTGGTCTATCTTGTGCACTAGTCCTCGTGGCTTCCAATAGGGTAGTATTATTCTTTAATGGCATCCCTGAAGGAATCCCATGTGTGGGGGATCTCAAATATTGAAGATTCCTCTATGGCCCTTTGCTCAGAGTAAGTATCCCACCAATCCTTAACATGGGGGACGACCTTGAGGAGAGAAACATTAATCTTTTCCTTATCAAAAAATTTGTGGACCGAAAAATACCCTTCGAGCAGATTCATCCATTTATCTACAACATCCAAATCTATCAGTCCTTCAAATAATGTAATATCATAATTTACTTGTACCTTGAAGGGGATTGCATGTCTGTTTGATGAAGATGCATCTCCTATGGGAAGCCATCGAAGGATTTGTGCAAAGTTGTCCATCATTTTGTTCCTTTGTAACGCAAGGGATTCCTCGAACAATAGTTTAAAAGGATCTCCTACTCCATCATCTTTCTTCTCATCCCCCGTGAGTTTTGGTCAGGCTCAGTGCAACTGATCTTGCAAAGGCTCAACTGGTTCGAGTCCCAAATTCTTGTACCCAGATCTTGTCAGGGACATACATGAAGAGTAGACCGCTCTGATACCATTGATCTGGATTTATAAGTGGGGTGAAATAAATAACAGATTGAATACAATAACACAAAGATACATAGAACAACAATAGATATCCAGTGAACAATAACTTCTATTGAATAAATAAAATAGGTTGAAACTGTAAAACTGCAGAACTGAAAACAACTTGCTCAAATGGTGGTATCTATCTCTGAGAAGAGATGTGGCTGCTATGCGCATTTGTTTGAGTAGAATGATTACAATGAGGCTCTAGAGGCCTTTTTAACATTACTCATGAATGCCCAAACCCTTGAAATCCAAAAACCTAACCCTAGGAGAAGAAACACCAAACGTTATGTGGGCCCCGATGGGTAAGTTGGTACCTCAACTTCTCGGGGTCATAACTTTTTCATATGACCTCCATTTTAGGCACGTGATAGCTTGTTGGAAAGGTATTTTTGAAAAATACACATTATGCCGTCAAAATTTGAGTCTCCTACAATTTGACTGTGGCAAGCCAAAAAAACACTATCTAAGGCCCCAAAACGGCCCTGGAAGTACATAAATATGTGCTGACATGAAAAATTCCAAAATAAGCCAGTTGGATTAGGTGGGTGACCATCAATATCCACTTGGAAGTTGTGTAGGGATTTAGACAACCCTAAAAGTGTAGAACCCAAAATTACGAAGAATTACAAAAGAACGTGTTGAACTAAAACTGTCAAAAGGAGCTAGTTGGAATAGGTGGGTGGCCACCAATATCCACCTGGATCACATGAACTTGTTGCTGGTGGGGTTGAATATTTTCCACCAACCTGCTGTCTCTGGGCTTGATGGGACATTGTGTAGGCACCATCGTAGGTGAAGAAAATTTTTATGCAATCTGCTTCTACTGGATAGAAGGTGTTGAGGTTGCAGTGGCCTTTCATGCATCCTTTGAAAATATTGTGAAGATGATGAATTTTGCAGTATGAGAGATTACCTTGCGGCACTTTTTTGGTGGAACAATTGTCGAAAATACCTCTGGTATCCTGTAGAGATGACCCCCCAGAGTAATAATGACACTACGGGTTTGAGACTCATAAACAACATGATGTTTCCACATATATGGTTGGCCCAAAACAACATCACAGACATCAATAGGGGAAACATCACACTCTGCCTCATCCTTGAATGGCTGGATGCCATAGGACATGTGACACTACTGGCTAACATAGAGATCTCATCTTTGGTGAAGCCAACTGATGTTGTATGGATGTGGGTGTGGTGTTGTCGACAACCCCAAATTTTTTACAACCTCAATTGAGATGAGGTTCTTCTGAGGTTCTTTTGGCTGCCGCTATCAACAATGAAATGCAACAGGGTCCCCTTCACCCACATCTGTGAATGGAAGAGGCGCTCCCCCTCTTCAAGATCTATTGGTTCTTCTGGTTGAATTGTTGTGGTCACGACGGTAGGAGTGGGGTCTACGTTGTTGTTCTGTTTTTTTTCAATATTTTTTGGATCAGATTCTGAATCAGGGTTCGACTCTTTGTCTTTGACCTCGACCACCAATGACTGTTTTGAGTGACATTCATCGATGTTGTGCCAAGGGATTTTTTTTAAGTCGCACCACTTCCTAGTGTCGTTCTTTGTCATTACTTTACACTTCTTTTACCATGTCTTGGACTGGTTGTCGGGAGGCTGTTGGTTAGGGTCGTATTTATCATGCTTTTGTTTTTGCAAATTTGCAGACCCAAACTCCCATTTGTTATGGTGCCTAAATTTTTTCTCAATTTTGGCAGCATATCGATAGGCAGCTCCCAATGATGAAGTGTTTAGGAAATCCATTTCGGTTTGTATGCACCTATGCAGAGCCCCATGATATTTCAAAACCAGCTGTCGCTTAGAGTCTTTGATACCCATCTTGGTGCACAAGGCATGTAAAGTATTTGTGAAGTCTAGAACTATTTGGCTCTTTTCTTTCTGCAGTGTGGTCCATCTCATGTACTGGTATTCATAGTTATCATTAGGGTAATATTGTTCCTTCACTGCATCCACAAAAAAAATCCCAAGTGGGCTCGGTCCCATATATTCCAGATTCCTTTGTGGAACTTTTCTCCCAGTAAGTTCCCCATCAATGTTTGACATGGGGGAGAGCCTTGAGGAGTGTGAAGGTGATATTTTCCCTTGAAGGGAGAGGTTCCTCCAAATTGGTCGCTTGATGAAGATGTGCCTATTTCTATCGTCGGGCGTTGAAGGATGTGGGAAAAATTATCCATCATTTCATGCCTTTGTCACGCGAGAGCTTGCTCAAGCAACATGTTAATAGAATCTTCTGCTCCGTCGTTTTTATTTTCTATCACCATAGAGGGTTTCTTGGGCATGCGAGAGTGATTGTACTCAAGAGAGACAAGCTCGAGACCCAACTTGCTATACTCGGAACTCGTCAGGAACATGCACTGAAAAACAATCAAGAGCAGCCTGCTCTGATACCATTGATCCAGATTATTTTCGGAATGAAATGAAAGCAGAGATATTACAATGAAATACACATAAAAATTGCCAGAAATAGAGAAATACAATAATACATGATTTCTATTAATGAAAGAAATGTACAGAGACTGTAAAAATACAGAGTGCAAGACTAGCTAGAATGGTGGAAGCTTTATCTTTGAGAAGAGATGTGTCAGCTACACTCATTCACAAGAAGATGATTATAATGAGGCTATGAAGGCCTTTTTATGATAAACATGAATGCTAAAACCATATAAATCCAAAAACCTAACCCTAGGAGGCGAAGCACCAAAAGTCATGTGGGCCCCGTTCAGGTAAGTTAGTACGTTAACTTCCCAGTGCCGTAAATTTTGCATACGATCTCCATTTTAGGCGTGTGATAGCCTGTTGGAAAGGTCTTTTCGAGAACTATGCATTATGCTGTCAAACTCTAACTCTCTCTATAGTTTGACTGTGACAAGCCAAAAAAACAATCTTTAGAGCCCCAAAACAGCCCTGGAAGTACAAAAAGATGTACTGACATGAAAACTTCCAAAATAAGCCAGTTGGAATAGGTGGGCAACCACCAATATCCACCTGGATGATGTTTAGGGCTTCAGGACAGCCCCGTAAGTGCAAAACCCACAATTACAAAGAAATGCCCCCATTACAGAGAAACGTGTTGCACTGAAAATTGTCCAGGTGAGCCAGTTGGAATTTGGAATAGGTGGGTGGCCACCAATATCCTCCTGGATCAATCCTTTTCCAAATCATATACACTCTATGTCTATGTGAATCTGGCAGGTAATCCTTTAAATAAATCAATTAAATTGTTTTGTTCGAAAAACTGAAAACCTCCATGTAGACTCCAAAAAATTACATTTAAACAACAATAAGGCAATCAATAAATATTCCCAAAAAATACATTTAAATAATATAAACAACCTCGATGTAGACACCAAAAAATTACATTTAAGCAACAATAACACAATCAACAAATGTTCCCAAAAATTACATTTAAACAATATAAACAATAATATGTTCCTTTATTTTTCCTTATAAACAATAATAACACAATTAATAAATGTTCCGCTTATGTTGCCTTTTTTCAAAAGACATGAGCTCGGTTCAAGAAGAATGGGTACTCTGCAAGTCTAGCATGTTCCATCACAAATATTTTGGGAAACTAATATAAATCATTGTCAACATCGAAATATAACTCAAAATCTCTTACACAAGTGTTATATGAGGCATTCATGTTTATGAAATCAAGGTCTTCTAGAAATTTGACTTAAAAAAAAAAGTTTTGTCTCATGTTTTATTATCATATTAGTTTGATTTTTTAAATAGCGGTATGTATACAAATCTTTTCATTTCGAATCTGGATAATTGTGAAAATGGATTTCTGAGATGAAAATTGGATAATTGTGAAAGTGGATTTTATAGATGAAAACATGGGCGATTTCTAATAAGAACCAAAGCATGATAATTGTGAAAGTGGATTTCGGAGATGAAAACATGGGGTGATTTCTAATAAGAACTGAAGCATGAGCTAGGATTGCATTTCAAATCTACATTGAACTAGGGTCTTCAATTGTTTTTTTTTTTTAATGCAACATTCAACAATTACAATATTTAATTACAATATCATGTTGTTGTATAATGACATAATTCTGAAAGCAGATTTCAAAGATGAAAATAGGGGGCAATTTCTAGTAAAAACTAAAGCATGATAATTGTGAAAGCGGATTTCAGAGATGAAAAGAGGGGGAGATTTCTAGTAAGAACCAAACATGGATGATTTTAGGGGCTAAATTTCGCTCATGGGCTAATTTTCCATGGTTTTTCCAAAAACGAGATTCGCTATTTTAAAAATGATTCGCCCAAATTCTATAGGATAAAATTATTTTACCTTAAAAATCGCCAAAATTTCATAAAAACTATATAAAATCCTTAGAAATTTGAATACTTTTACAAAAATATCGCCAAACATTTATAGTTGGCATATGAAGGATTAGTAAGATTCGCCAAGGTTTCTACATTTTAAAATAAATTTCCATCCTTGGAACCAAATCATGAGCTAGGGATGCATTTCGAATTTGCAGTGAGCTAGTGTCTTCAATTGGTCTTTTTAAAATGAAACATTCAACATTTACAATATTTAATTACAATATCGTGTTGTTGTATAATGACATAATTGTGAAAACAGAGTGTTGTTGTACAACGACATAATTGTGAAAACAGATTTCAGAGATGGAAAGAGATGAAAATAAGGGGTGATTTCTAATAAGAGCCGAAGCATGAACTAGGGTTGCATTTCGAATCTGCATTGAGCTAAGGTCTTCAATTGGTCTTTTTTAAATGCAACATTCAACAATTACAATATTTAATTACAATATCATGTTGTTGTACAATGACATTAAAACACAATTCTACTTGCAAGAGTTGAACCCAAGTGGGGAGGTTAACAATCATTCCTTCCAACCACTCAAGCTAAATCCAATTGGCAACTTCTTATGCTATGTTTATACTTCTATAACCTAAATAAAATAGACATAAAATCATTCAATTATTCATGTCTATAATATTCTAAACAAATTGTGTGTATAAATTGATTACAATGAAAAATTGTATAAAGAATACTGAGAAGGTTTGGTGTTTCAATGGTTATCTCAAGTGGAAGGTTTTTCTTCATCCTTTTATAAGTGGATTCTCTAAGCACTATGGATGGAACTCCATTCTTCAAAGTATGTCATTAGGACGTAACGAGTCATTATACATAACATCCGACCTCTGTTTCCTCATATTCTAATAGTCATTGGAAGATTAAAAACACTAAAAATTGATTTGATGATGAATGAGTATTTTATGTGCTTGTACATGACATCCTCCCACCATACACCCATTTATGTTTATCCTTGTTAGCATATCTTTTGAAGTATTCATTTTCTATCCAAAACCAAAATCTCTAGATTTTTAAACAACATAACCATTCTAGTACACTTCGGTGTTCCTTTTCCCCTACTTTGAGGGTATGCTAGTCACTATTATGGTCGACTAGAAGAAACAATGAGAAAACTTTAACATAATAGTCAAAATGGATTTTATTATTTTATTATTTGTCCACTACATTGCAAAATATGAGTCCTGAGATGACCCCAATTAGCCAATAGGCGATGCACATCTACTGAAGATTGTGAATCATTGTTATAACCTAAAAGACCATAAAGACAAGACCCCAATTGAAGATGCACATCCACGGAAGATTGTGAATCATTGTTATAACCTAAAAAACCATAAATACAAGTGTCTAACTATAAAAGAATTAAAAGAATGATGATCTAAAACACTTATCTCTTTCCATGGATGAGAACATCAAAATAATGACAAGAATGATGATCTAAGACACTTATCTCTTTCCATGGATGTGTTTGAGTGAAGAGCATCAAAATAATGACTCGCGGTATCCAAACTCCAATGTATAGTTTGAAAGTAAGATTTTCAAATCTCACATCCATAAAGAAGATTAGACATGACTAATGAGGGAAAGAAAAGGATAAGTAAAAACAAGGACTGCGTAACTTTTACGTGTTTAATGGCATCTTTCGTATTGATCGTACTTACTGTTTGGTACGATTATTAGGGTGCATAGCATATAGTCTGCTTACCTACAACAATAATGGGGTTTGAATCGAGAAATGATTGTATGCAATCATGGATTTACACGTCATATATAAGAACTCTAATCCCTTTAAATAATGAAACCCATTTAGGTTACAATTGCTTTTTCTTTTATTGGAAAAAGACGATGGTTTATATGTGAAAAGAGTGGGTGGTACCGTCGTGTCTTTCTCCAAAGTCTACGATATGACGTTGACGGGTGAGTGGATCCTCGAGGACATTAGTTTCTTTACAACATTTAAATATAATTATGTGTGTATTTGAGGTCACGTGTTACATTGATTTGACTGGTGATGGATAATTTATAGCTACTGGTCCCACCCCAAATGATGATGTTATATAACATAGTCCAAAGCCTAGTGAGATAGGATTATAGCTTTCACTGAACTCAAAGCAAAATAACTTTCACAATTTACAAACATATAATGTTAAATAGTTGTGAGCTACGGTTAGCCAATCTGAAATCACTAAAGTCAAAATAGGGAGCAGTTGGTCTAACTCGGGACAATTCAATTATTCCGTTTCTCATGGGTGGGTCTGCCTCGGCGCACTAATCCACTGTCTGATTTGACATTAGGTCCCACAACACAACATATAGTATCGGGACCCACTCGTCCTTCATCATGTTTCATGTGCCGTTGCTCCCCCACTTGCCGCTAATGGAATCCTCGAGTGCCTGCAGGCTGCAATCGACGGAACAGCGTGAGGCCCACAGAGTGGGTCACGTGTCTGCACGGTCCTACAGTGGATGGGCTACGGTGAATTGGCAGTGGTGTGAGTGAGACTGAGCTCTGCTTTTCGAATGATGGAGAACGGTAGAAGAATGATGGGCGGGGTCCACTTTGCACGGCCATGTAGTAGCTTCTCAAACCTAATACAACATAAATGACGTCATAGGTTTTAAATGGCATGCCGTTAAAATTGATGGTTTACATTGGTTTTGATGGAGTGTGGTATATATAAAGTGTATATATTAGTGGTTGAAATTGTATAATTTAAATATAATACTAGTATATTCTTTAAACGGGAGAATGAAAATCCCTAAGTAATTCGAGGAAGTTTTAGTATTTCTATGTAATATTTATGTTTAAGATTTACCTCCATATTATGGTTTGTTGAAGTGTTCAGTAAATTTATAATCTCAACACATTTTTCTCAACCTACCCGAGGAGATATGTTAAGAATCTTTTTAAAGATGCAGAACAAACATACCTGAGGAGATATGTTAAGAATCTTTTTAAAGATGTAGAATTTAGTAGAATAAGTTAAGTTAAGTCTACTAAATTAATTTAGGTTTTAATTTTTTTTTAAATATTTTAGAATTTTTGGCCTTGCCTTTTTCTTAATGAAGTAGGTTTCACAATGTAATTTAGGGTTTGTCTTCGTTTCTCTTTCTTTTCATTATGTGGAAAGGGTAGTCTTTTTATGTTTTCTAATTTTTAAGTTTTGTTGAGATATGAGATATTGATGTTATTTTGAAGATTTCTTTTTTTAGTAAAAATACACATAATAGTCCTACACATTAACTCATAGAGCAAACAATAGAATGGACAAACACCCTAGTCTGCAAGAAGAAAATCAAATCATGCACTCCAATCAATACAAAAGCACTCACCCATAGTTTACAAAGAAGACAATGAAAAAGTAGACAATAGAATGGAAAAACACCCTAGTATGCTAGAGGAAAATCAAATCATGCACTCCAATCAATACAAAAGCATTCACCCATAGTTTACAAAGACAATGAAAAAACATACAATAGAATGGAAAAACACCCTATTCTGCAAGAGGAAAATCAAATCTTGCACTCCAATCAATACAAAAGCATTCACCCATAGTTTACAAAGACAATGAAAAAACATACAATAGAATGGAAAAACACCCTATTCTGCAAGAGGAAAATCAAATCATGCACTCCAATCAATACAAAAGCATTCACTTTGGAGCTTACGTAAATGATAAAATCAAGACCTATGTTTACTTGATTAACTTCACATCGATGCAAGGAAATGAAAGGTAACAAAAACAAAAACTAATGAATATGAATAAAAGGACTTTAAGAGCTATAATATAGTATATTATTTCTGATTGCTTACATCAAATTATCTAACAGAAAAACACAAGGCCAAGTAATTCATTTTTTTAATCCACATTTTAGTTGATTTAAAAAGATTTACAAAATTCTTAAGAGATAATTATAGTTGATATTTTCAGGATCAAAAAGTATCGCCAAGGTGTCTACGCTTATAAGAAAGTTTTGGTTCCTTGGGAGTGTCTAGGGGAATTTCAATTAGCAACCCTAAAAGTATAAGTAATTTGCCAACAAATTTTGAAGGCAATCTACGAAATGACCGAGCACTGGGACTTCGTCATAGTATTGACTTCAACCTCAACAAATATATTTAACAGAAACCTTTTCCATATCAAAATAACACAAAATTATTTTAATTGAATTCCCGATGATAATCAATGACATTCCATCAAATTAATTGGTTTAACTTAGAAAAACAAATTGTCAAAAATAAAGGAAAAAAAACTCAAACGAGTTCCTGACATTTACAATATCCGAGCTGAATTTCCCATACAAAGACAAACCACAAAACAAAACAATTTCGATCTCAGACCCTAATTTATAGAACATAGTCGAAAAAAAACAAGCCCCTTACCTTTTCTTCTCGCTTGAGCTCTCGAGCAAATGCGTAAATGTAACCCATAAGCTCCTGGGTCTGCCTAACAAAAATTGTCCTCTTACAATCGTACTTTTAACCCTTTTAGGGAACATTTGTTACCTTAAGCATTCAATATCTTTCGAAATCCAAACATATAAAAATACCAAAACCCCAAATGCTTAACAATATTTTGGTCCATCTACAATTTACACGTAAATTATAGGGTAACAATTCCTTAAAATGATGACACTTGGGACTCTCCATTTGCCATATGCGAGCAAGAGCAAAAAATAACTATGATGGTAGGAAATGTGGTAGGTGGTTCCATGCTCACCCTGTAAACTCGAAGCCACCCAAACTCTCGTCACCTCATTAAAAAATGCAGTCGTAACAAATATTATGCCCTCCACTGCACTTAAAACCTTTTATTGTCTTGAAAAAATGTGTTTGAATGTGAGATATAAATTTGTGAATTTTGTTGACAATACATGACATCACATCAGTAAAGATTGCAATATTTTTCTATATCTAAGCAGAAGAAGAAATTTTTTAGAGGTTGCATGTAGAGAGATGGAAAGATTGCAATATTTTGCTATATCGAAGCAGAAGAAGAAAATTTTCAGAGTTTGCACAGAGATATGGCAGCGGCATGATTAAGATCCATGTCTTCCTCCAATGATATTTCAGGCGATCCCAACAAAACCAATACCAGTCTGCTAGAAACCAGAACATGACTCATTTAGGGCTTCACACCCATCAACAAAATTCATCAGCATCTATGCGCGTATTAATTCACATACCTATTGTTGATTTCCTTGAGCGACGACAATATCACATTAAAAGGCACATATTAATTCACATACCCATTGTTGATTTCCTGGAGTGAGAGCAATATCACATTAAAAGGATCATAAGTAGCAAATATTACCTCTGATGGAATCCTCATTCAATATGGACTGCAATGCAAATCACGTTTATGGATGGTCGATGTCTTCGGGGAGAAAGACGTTCTTACTTCACTGAGTATTTTGCTGGTCAATAATTGTATCTCAGCAAATTCCAATCACATATTCAATGTTATGAAAATAGAAGAGAGATATGAAACTCATGGTTTCAATTTCTCAAATAGGTACTCAGTGGTCAGAAAAGCCCGAGCAGGACATTCCTGCCTATTAATTTCCCTGCTCCCTAGCTTTGGTATTAGTATGGGATTTTATTTATATGCAAGAGTAGTTGATTTGCAGGAAACATAACACTTTTTTCAGGCAAAAGAATCGAGTTTTCATAGACATAATCGACTGAAGAGAAAATATCAAATGCTAAGAGAAAAGAGGCCAAGCCACGAAGCAAATAAATTTGTGCCCTATAGTGTGGATTGGAGGGAGTGGGGATCGAATAGGAGCATGCGAGATGAAGTAGGCAATGGAGGATTCGAGGGAGTGGGGATCAAACACGAGTAGGCAAGATGAATCAACATGTTGGCCAGTAGCGGTGAGGCGGTAGAGGTGTGAGGTGACAACACGTGATAGACCACTGGAGGTGCAAATGAATTTAATAGTTCGAATTGATTGCTCGCAGTTTCAAAGGGATGGTTTTAGAAACCCTGTCAACCAGTTGACATGTTTTCTACAAAACCTAACCCTAATATATGCTTTCGACATAATTATTTATGGAGGCTATAGAATTTATTTCTATATTTAAAATGAAAAATTATAATTAAATAAAAATATATATAATTATAAAAATATATAAATAATATAATATTTAAACTTATTCTTTACAAATAAAAACATTAATTTTAAAAATAAAAAAAACATTAATTTTTAAAATAAATTTAATTCATTAGTAAAGATGTATACATTAATTTTTAAAATAAATTTAATTCATTGCTAAATATATATAAATGTGCAATGTTTTTGTTAAATTTTTTAATAAACTAAACCAATTACTAAAAAAATATGAAATATTATTTTTAATATTTTAAATTACTAAAAAAAATATGAAATATTATTTTTAATATTTTAAATTTTTTTATAAGTTTTAATTATATTAATATGAACAAAGATTACATATATGAGAAGTTTAGCATTTTCAGTACCCTAGAGAACATGAGAGTCTTTGGGGTCATATCTCAAAAGACTAAAAATATTGCCTGCTCCTGAGGGGAAACGAGGCCTTAACGAGATTGTAAATGTCATACTTAGTTAGGTTTCGTCTGTCTTTACTTAAAACTGTCTTTAAAAGCCTAAATATCATGAAAATCATAACATAAATCATAGAACAAGATTTCACTCGTCATGATGACTTGTGGGCGAGTGAGATCCACTATCTCTCGACCAACAACAACCTTTGAAGACTTAGCCTCAGTATAGTTTCTGGTAGGAGGGGTGAAGTTTCCACCTTGGCGTTTTTCCAACCCAGTGACTACCTTAGACACATAAGCACACTAAATCTCCAATGATTCTTGTCTACTCCTCAACTTTCCAAACTCTTTCTCTTTAGGGAGCATTATGTGGCCACCATAGTCTTGGTGTGCCAATACAACTCAAGGGTTCTAAAAAACTTTGAGTTTTAGAACTAGGTGCATCCCAAATTTGGAATAAAGCCTCCAACTTGCATCTCCACATCCTCATCGTCCTGGAACTATATGATTTTCCTAACTTCCTCCTCAAACTCAGACATTCTAGCGTTGTCAGCCTCAAGGACATACTCCTCATAAAACTCGGTTGCTTTGATGGCTGCCTTCTAGCACGAGAGGGCTGAGCAGAAGGAGGGCAGGAAGGTTTCGGGCAGGAAGGTTTCTGACCTCTGGAAGCCATTTCTAAACTAGAAAGAAGGGGAAGAATACCGACAACAAGGGATTGAAAATCAAATTGATAGTGGAGAAGAATACAAACAGATCTAGGAAAGAGCAGACCATAGTGCATGAGCCAAGCTCTTGCATTTATAACCAAGCCCCGAATGAAATCCCAATCAACATCCATTACTAGGCTATTCATTGTTGAACGTGGGAGATTCTCGATCATTATGCAGCGCAAGCAACCTCCCTTCATCACTGCTATCATTCCCAGACCTCGAGACTGCATGACCTTCACCAATTTTTTGTGAGAGTGAGGGGGAAATGAAACCATTTTCAAACCCCGTCTGCACATAATGACAATCCCTTCCCTCAAACGACGATGTAATTTTGATAAGACTCGGGGTGGTGTACTGAGCATCAAATGGAGTGACAAGTGCGTGTCTAGGATGGCTAACCACCGCATATTGTGATTGTGGGAGAGGTGTTGCCTCGGTCGAACCCCCCCTACTATCATGATGCCTAATAGACACCCATCCAGGGTTAATATTTTAAATTTAAATTGAATGATATTTACAAGTAAATTTGGAGGAAATACTAGTTTAACAATGGTAAAAATGATGAATTGATTTCTTCCTATCAACTAACAACTCAAAACATTTCTTTTCGTTTAGTTGATTTTGTGATTGGCGCAAAAACTAGGAAAGGACCAGTTATCAAGGAAAGATCGTTGCAACAAGCTACTCATCACATTTTTCTTTTATAGCGGGTGCTTCATTAACATTTTTCCATTAGAGCGCTTCATCGTTGAATTTGAATATATATATATATATATATATATATATATAATTTTATTGAAATTGATATAACATTATATATAGAAACATATGTGTATGTTGGATAGGTTATCGTTGAAAAGATTTGCTCATATTTGGTGTATAATATCTAATTTGTAAAATGCTAATTTTTACATATTATTGTTATTATTATTATTATCAGTAATGAATAATAATGTTTTATATTTTATTGTAAAATCTCGATAGAGCGATTGGTTTTGATGGGTCAATCGAGCCATGACAGGATTGGTGTGGCCCAAGCCGCACGCGATCCTTAGCTTAAATGCCTAGCAAACAAAAAAATGTTTTTATATTTTATTTCTTCAGGGAAAGCATGAAGAAATTCTAACTATGTCAAATGAAAAAATAAAACATTTTAATTTATGGTAGAACTTTTATATCTTTCTATTTTTTAAATATAAATATTATTTTAGGATTTAATACATTAAATGCATCGATGATGCTGACTCTAGAGTAGATTGGGATTCAATATATAAGCTATCGAGAGATCTTTAAACTTATTTTTAATAATCATTTAATTTAAAAATATATTCAAATCATTACTATTATCTATTTTGTGAGATATTATATTTTGTTTTATTTTTCTTTCATTAAGTAAGTATGATAGAGTGTGAAAAATGTACTTTGATTGATTTTATAAATATATGATGATGATGATGATGATTAACATCCACTGAGACCAATTGGTTTATCACACCTTAAGAAGGTAAGAAATTACTTGATTTCTTTAAAATTGTATTTATGTGTTCAAAGAGCATTGAGAGAAGTGTTCCAATATCACCATAGTTTTGATGACTTAGGCGGTTAGGAAGGTCTGTATTGTGGAAAATATTTTTAAATTGGGATCTAATTTGCGAATATGTAGGGAAATCTAAGAGAAATTGTTTTTCATCTTCAACTCTCTTAGTGTCACAAAGATGGCAAATTCTTTCATCCCATGGTGTTTTTGGAATTGTCCAATGCCCAGTTTCACTATGTTGCTCATGAGACTTTGTTCTTATTTTAACAATGTTGATTTTCTTCTTTGCACTTCTCAAAATTGAGAGGTACTTTTGATCTTCTAAATTAGGGTTGACTACCTCCTTGTAGCATCTTAGTTTCCTTTTATCCTCTAAATCTTTATCACACCACATATTCTCCTTATCCCTACTTTTAAAAATAGGTACAATGAGGCTTTGGGTTCAAGGTTTTGGGAAACCTTGCTAGGTAGCTAAATTGAAGAGCTTATGTATGTGATTGATGATGATAGGTCCTCCAATTTTTAATATTTTAGCTTCCTAACCTTCAATGTACTTAGCTTTTCCTTTTGAGAATCGTTGAACCCTAAACTTAATGTTTTCTATAGAAAACACTTCATCCTTTGTAGAGTTGTTTGGAATATTGTCCATGATAGAGTGTAAAAATTATAGTTTGATTGATTATATATATATATATATATATATATATATATATATATATATATATATATATATT
>ML779844.1:433563-467377 GCA_009831015.1 Picea engelmannii | reverse complement strand
GTCATCACCTGGTTGTGCCACGTGTCATCACGTGGTTGTGCCACCTGTCAGTCGGGATTTCGCATATCGCGAAATCGGGATTTTCGTTGCATTGTTTTCTTTGCATGTTGAAACCCCGATCCCCGAAACTCCGATGGCTTATCTCCCTCGCTTCTTTTGCAGATCTGACGGCTGTCGGGTATCTGCTTCCAATATGACGGCGCAGATCACTTCTTCTCCATGCCAACAACTGCACTTAACATCTGTGCAGGTTTCTCCCGATCCAGCAACTGTCGGGATTTCCGAGTGAGATCCGACAGCTCTCGGTCTCTTTCCTGTGCTCCTTGAACGTAAAAGAGCGCTATGCCTCCTGAGCTTATTCTTTTGTTTGTCTGTCATCCTGTAGGACATGCCAACAATCCTTTGTACATACATGCCATCTTTATTGCTGTACTTGCCATCAATGACAAGTATATGCTACCTGTTAATCATTTCCAACAAAACCACAACAGACAGATGTGACTGCAGAAATCAACTCAATTGCAACATATGCTATATAGACTAATGTGCAATACAAGAAAGAGGCCTACCTCGATCCAATGTTTCATGATGTTCCACCATTGAGCACTTTGACCCAAAGATTTATACCTGCAAGAAGTTCTCAACAAACAAGCAAAGAAAGTATATAGTGATGATATAAAAGAGATTAGCACATTAGATAGCATAATCCATTAATAAACATTACAAACACGCCCATGGATAATAATCATATATTTGCAAGATAACAATAGGACGGGAAAGGATCATTTCTATTAATAATTGATCAGCAAAAGTGTCAACATTATAGACTTCTGTGTCGGCACGGTTCGAAACCAAGAAACCAAGTTCCTTCCAACTGGATCTCCACCACTTGAATCCTCCACCAAAGGCAAGCTCATGAGAAAGAGGCAAAGAGGTCCTCTCAACAATAGGGGAAGAGCTTGGGGGCTGAACACTGTGTTCAGACTTGAGGGACAAAGGGATGCATACTCAATATGAAGTAATTTCTCCAGAGTAACTTTGCTGTCAAAGTTGAATGCTTTCTCTCCTTTTCCATAGATCGAAATTGTGCTCTTATAGCCTTTAGAATGCAACTGAAGAGTCGATTCATAATGTTTCCAGTAAATGGAAGGTCAAGGATCAAAGATCTCCTGTCGTGACATGGAAACCCTACCTCATTTTGTATTTTCTGGCACAAATCTCGATATATGCAAGCTGCAGTGGAGCATTTAGCGTATACGCATCTTGTATAAATGATAGGGAGTGTATATGTGGAAAAATGTATGTTTTAGCTCTGGATTCATCAAAAAAGGGATGATAAGTCTGCATAGGGAAATGGAAAAAGGCCCTCTGTGCAAGATAACAATGGTGAGGCAAATATTTCTATAACAAATGCCCCCTAATGTGTGAGATCAGAGGAGTATCTATGATGTCCGAAATACATTATAAATAACCCAGAAGTGGAGTGGTAGAGAACTAGTTGGATGAACTCAATTGCTCATTACATTATGTACTGACTTTGCATGCATGGCTTCCAAGAATACAATGCAGATTCATGTGGAAAATATACAAAACAAGTGTTCATGGCCATGAATAGGAAAATACAAATGCGGTTATATGCCAAAAGATGTCATAGTCACGAACAAAGCCCAGTGAAACCAATCTCAAAAATCAATCTGAAGATATTTGTATACCATGGAGTACAATCTGATCTCCCATGATCACTGAAGTCAAATAGGTACTGGTCCAACGAAATGGAAGCAACAGATCAGGAAAGTTGCAACCACATAGTGATGTCTTCAAGTATTCTACACTATCTGCCAATGGTGCAAGTCTACATCATGTGAATAAATGAGTTGAGGTTGAACACGATGAGACATCATTTGATTACCAGTCATTGAAGTATACCGTTAACAAACACGAGACAACCTACCGATAATGAAAGTAGATATCAAGGCACCGAGTACATCTCTACAAATGTGAATAATGGAGTTGGTGTCGAACACTTGAGAGATCCATTGATAAGGAGACATTGATGTATTCCCATCTGTCAATGGCGAGCGAGCTTGCCACTAATGACTGCAAGCCTCAAGGTACTCATAAAACTCTAGGTCTCGTATCCAGAATAAATGAAATGAAGTCGATGGAAAGAGACCCACTGAAAGGAGAGCATTGAGGCATCTCTCATCAGTCAGCACAAGGAACAAAGAAGGAGCTTCATGATTTGGTGGAGATCGGACGAAGAACATGTTCACGAACCAACGACCCTGTGTGTCTTTCGTGTGTGCCAAATGAAAGCGGTACACGAAAAAGACCCTCTGAATAACAACCAATGATGAAAACTACCGACAAAGGTGAGGAAACCACCAATAAGGCTAATGGCATCCAAGACATTGCATGAATCCCAAAGTGTGAATAGATGTCTTGTCATCGAACACAAGGGAAACCACCCAGTCAACGACCAATGATGAAGTGTCGATTGTTGGGTTCAAAGTGACCTACCAATGATGAAAGTAGGGACAGGGTGCATGATAAGACCAAAATATCATATGATTCTAAGACAAACTAAGGGTATGGCTGACATGCAAAGTCAATATTTTTGAGGAGTGGCCAACACAAGTCGATATACTTCCTTTGAACAAGAGCATGAGACATATGGTGGACTCCGGTAATATGGACTCAATGATGTGACAATTAGATGCAGGAGGCATAAAAAACGTTCTCTATAGGGACTGGAAGAGTAACCAGTCGGTAGAGAAAACTCTGTAGTGAGATCAGCTTCCTAAGGCCATGCTAAACCAAAAATTATGATGACACAAGGACTCAATAACTTTGTGCTCTATTCAAAGGTGACACGACTACTGCCAATTACAATATAGTATTCCCTTCCTGCCCGTATTTTTTTGTTTTTTCATAACAAATGAATGCTATGATACAGAGGAGGGAACGGGTGTCGCAAGTAAGCAAAACTAGTTCCAACAGTGGAACGCACCTATGCTCAATGCAAGGAAATGCATGCGGGAGATGGACACTCGGGGTGATGTTCCCTCCAGGGTATAGGGTGTCAAATTGTGAAGGATAAAAACAAGGATCTGCTTGGTTGAGGATGCAAACTGTTTAGGCAACAGTTTATAATGCAAAGTGAGAACCGGCTAAAGGCTCAATACAACAAGTGAGGGCATGAGATGCAATCACAACTTAACGTCAAAAAATGTTCTTTTTTATATCTTTTAGTCTACTTGGTGTGAAAAGGGGTAAACTTGTGCCAAATAGACATCTTTTCAAATCCAATTTACGAGTGTGAAAAAGACAAGTTCAATCGGCAATATTTTCTATTTTTGATAGTGAGTCGGAAAAGAGCTTAACTAGGACTCATGATCTTTCAAATCCAATTTTAACGAGTGTGAAAGGGAAAAATCACTCGGTGATCTTTTCAGTTTTTAGACGAGTCGAAAAAGAGCTTAACTAAGACTCGTTATTGGGACTCTGCGGGTAATAAGGCCGCATGTGCATGAATGAGAAATGAGGCTCATTGTAAAGTCACATATTGAATTATAATGGACTCCCGATCCTAAGGAAAAAAACTCGGCATGGGCACCAAATGACAAAGAGGTTATAACTAGGGTACCTGTGTTCAGTAAGTCTCTACCATTTATTAACTATGCTATTAATAGAAGATGGGAGTTTATGTGTCGCAATAAATGGGTTCGTACCTAAGGCGTAAAAAGCGGTAGTCGAAGGATAATGCAAAAAAAAATGCACGATGGAGTAGATACCTATCTTATATGCTAGGTTATGAATATACCTGCCCGAGTAGATGAACGACCAACCATGACTTTGAAATTGAGTTGAAACTACAAAAACTAGCTTAGAACCAATCTTGAATTAGTCCATTAACAAAACAATAGCATAAAACTATATCAAGTGGGTAAAAAATGGCTTATAAATAGTAATAAAATCAAAATTTACTGTATCATTTTCATTTTTACCCAAATAGTGCAATTTGGACGAAAACACCTCTAGAATTCAAACAAAAATTGTTGGAGCAATAGGAAACAGAATCATGCACTGTCTGGACCAGGTAACTCTTCATCTCATCCTCTTCAAATTCAGTGGTTTACATTTTTGAGTTAGGTTCTATTTTGTTAGTTTTTAAGGGCGCAAATTGGGTTTTTTGGTATACGCGTGTTTCTCTGAATAGCTCGCATATATGACTAGCTATATGCCCCCGTGTGAACCACAGGGGGCATATATCAGGCCTTACCTATGTCTGTTTGTAATCAAACTGCGTATACGTGCGCAAATGGCAAAAAAAAGATGTTTCTAACTCAAAATTGATTTGGTTTTTTGCAGGATGGTGTTGGAATGGAAAGAGCGAGAGCACGAGGAGGTAGATGCAGTGGTGGATCAAGATCCGGTGGCTCAAGCGGCTTTAAAAAGATGTGATTTATACAAGTTTTGGGCTCTCAAAGGAATGAGGGCCCAAGTAAGGTTGTTGGAAATGCTGGTGGGCTATTGGGATCTCGATAGAGAGAGGTTTATCCTTGATGGAAAACCATTAAGGATTGAAGTAGAGGACATCTACTTCTTGACTGGACTTTCACACCAAGGATAGGTTGTGGACCTTAAGTCATGTGGGGCAAGGAGTGGGATGAAGGTCGAAGAATACATTGATGCCCACTGTGTTGCAGGGACTCCCATGGTGGGAAGTCAAATCCCTATCTGGGCTATAGGTAAGCTCATCTTGAAGATTATTGTGCTTGTTCTTACCAGGATCATAGGATTGGCCTCATTGCATCAAGCATTGAGACCACTTATGTTTTACGCACTAGAGTGTGCGAGACCCACCGTCTACGATTGGTGTACCTCACTACTGACCAACATGAAAGGTCAGTTGACAGAGTGCAAGTAGGGGGGAAGCAAAACTTCGGGTTTGCCTCTATCCTTTGTAGCTTCTTTTTCGAGCGAGTCCTAGGTCTGGGACCTAGAGTGGAGATCATTCCTAGAGGACCACGTGATCTGACTATGGAGCGATGGATCGAGGTCGTGAGATGACAAGGGGGAGGTAGGGTGGTAACACCCTACAATGATGATGTTTTCTTCTGGTGGCAGAGACAAATCATATCTCTGGACGACTATCCCTATGCGGGAATCAATTTCAGAGGAGATCCTGATATGCAGCTTCTACCAGGAGCCACCTACGGTGCCATAGGTAAATGTTTTTTATATATTTCATTTTGTATTGAAGAGAACAAAAATATTTTTGGATGGTGTTTTAAATATTAACTCGATACTTGTGTGATTGCAGATGTGGGTCTGCAACGGCCAGAGGGATTCCTATGACATAGGCAGAGGCATCGGGGAGATGAGGTAGTGGGAGGAGAAGTAGAGAGAGTCCTATAGAATGTGCAGGGTAACCTGTCTCGTTTGACACAGAGGATTCCTATGGTTCATGTGGAGGATGTACCTGAAGCCATGCAACGACAGGTTGTCGGTGTACCTGGAGCATGGGTATGACTCTTTAGGCATCTCGCAAACTCCATGGTTTTCTATCATGATACACATCTGGTGCCACAGGCGTAGATGTCATGGGACATGTATATCGGTTGTGTATGTATTTTGAGGGTTTTAGCCCCAATTTTGTAATATAAACACCATATTTTTTGGAAATATATAAAGAGGGATCTTTGGCTTTACTCATATCTTACAACGTGTACATTGATTTAATGGTCTTCTTTGATTTATTAATGTGACAAATGCCAATCTAAAACATAATTAGTGTAGGCATTAGATACATGATTAGAACTTCTAAAAATGTGAAAGTATGTAATAAAATCAATTTGTCGTTCTAAAAGACGTATCCGTAGGAATCGACGGAGTAACGTCAGATTACACACATGGTAATGATAGTTCAACTGACATACAAATAACTGAGAATTCAGGCGAACCTCTAGAGAGCGACTACCATGTGAGATAGCATCGCGCAAAAGTTCTATGACGACGCTATGTTCGGCCACATTGTTCGTGGTTGGCCCTAGGCATATGCCACCTGAAGACATCAGTAGACCCTCGGGTGAGTAAATCACCCAAGCGGAGGAAGCCAAGTTTTGTGTATGATGACTGGCTTCGTTTGCAAATCCTAGGTAGACCGAAGACTCCGTTGACATCTGCCAACCAAAAGGGAAAACTCAATAAGCAAGCTGAAGACAAAAAGAAAAAAATGTATATACACTAAATTTACATTAGTATACAAAGGGTTTCGCCCAAGCCCAGGGCTCAAGTGTAATACCTTTTCAAGTAGAGCTCATTTTTGAGCTCGACCAATTTCTTCCCTTCATAATCTTCCAATTTGTAGGCTCCTTTTTCTAGAACACGTCGCACGATATAAGGACCATGCCACATGGGTTTAAAATTGCCTACCCCTAGTGGTTATTTGGCTTGGTCATACAAGAGGACCAAGTCACCCTTGGTATACAACCGGGGATAGACAGACTTGTCATACTGGGCCTTGACACATTTTTTGTTTGCCTCGATATCCGTAAAGGTGTCTCGACATTGCTCGTCAAGACTCTCTAGGTGCACCAGGCGTCGCTCTAAATCTGAAGTGTCAGGTAGGAGCTCGACTGCCAATTTGAGAGAAGGGATTTTGCATTCAACGAGAAGTATTGAATCGACACAGTGCACTAACTGAAAAGGGGAAAAACCGGTGGCAATATTAACCGAGGTTCGGTATGCCGAAAGCACGGGATACATCATGATGTGCCAATTGGAATTACTCCGATTGATAGTTTTTTGCAAGATAGTCTTGAGAGACTTGTTGACGGCCTCTACTTGCCCATTTTCCTGGGGTAATAAGGAGATGAGTGACCATGTTTAAACCCCAGCTTAGACACTAGTTCTACCATCATTTCATTCTGAAAGTGACTCCCATGATCAGTGACAATCTTACTCGAGATACCGAACCGGGTTATAATTTGGTTGAACACGAAGAAGGCTGCAGTCTTCTCATTGGATTTTACAGTAGGCATGGCTTCGACCCACTTGGTAAAGTAGTTGACAACCACGATGATGTGTTGATGCCCCCACGATGATGTGTTGATGCCCCCCAACCAAAGTTGGGTTGCAATCAATGAAATCTACCCCCCACTTGGTGAAGGGACCGACGGTAATGACTGGGTGAAGAGGGGATGGGTGTGAGCGCATTTTCCGAGTGAACACCTGGAAGGGGTGACACTTCTTAATTTCTTCAATGCAATCTATAAATATGGTGGGCCAGAAGTAACCGGCTCACAAGATTTTTTGGGTTGTCGCAAGCCCGGATATGTGACCACCACAAGCCCTTTTGTGGCAATCATTTAGGACTAACTCAGCTTCCTCATGAGTTAAGAAATTACGTAAGATACTATCTATTCCTCGGCGATACAAAGTGTCATTGACGATGTTATACTTTTTGTCTTGGTATCTAACTCGTCGTCAATCATCTCGCGAGAGATGTTGAGCGAACTTCAAGGTTTGAAGATATAAAATAATGTCTCCATACCAGGGGTCAGATGACGAGACAAGGAAAATGTGTTCGTTTGCAAACAAATTGACATGGATAATATCCTCATCTAATCGTGGGAAATTGGATATTAACTCTGCAAAAACTAGTGACTTCTTGTACTTGGCTGAAGAAAAGTCGAGATCAAATTCTTGTACGATGACAATCCATTTATTATATTTCCCACCTATGATACGCCTAGTGAGGACGTATTGAAATGGATTAACATCAACAACTACAGTAGTTTTGCAAAGAAATATATAGTGTCATAAATGTTGGACTGCGTGAACTATAGCCAAAGCTATCTTTTCGACATGAGAGTAATTAAGCTCAAGACTGACTAAATTTCGGCTGAGATAGTAGATGACGTGCTCATGGAGCTCATAATCCTCTTGAACTAGAACCATACCGATTGTCTCTTCGGACGTGGAAATATACAACAAGTAATCTCTACTGTAATCAGGATATTTTAGCAGAGGAGCCGATACCAAGACTTTCTTTAAAGCATCGAAAGACTTCTGGGCTCACTCATCCCAGATAAACAGGGTTTCTTTCTTCAGTAGGTGCATGAAACCCTTAGTGATATTGGCATAATTCACTATAAACTGACACAGAAAGTTAGCATTCCCCTGTAAACCTTGAAGTTGTCTAATCGTGCGCGGGGGAGACAATTGAAGTATTGCATCAACCTTAAGAGGATCTACCATGATCCCAGTCTTGGAAACTAAAAATCCTAAGAGATGGCCAGACCTAATGCAAAAGATGCATTTGTGAGGGTTTAACAAGATTCTATAGTAACAACATCTTTCAAAAACCAGCCGAAGGTGTGTGACATGATCCACTCTCTTGCGAGAGTGAGCAACAAGATTATCGAGGTAAGCTTCGACTATATGATTGAGATCATGAAAAGAAAAAGTCATGGCGCATTGGAAGGTTTCTCCAGCATTTTTCAGGCCAAAAGGCATTTTCCAATATGCAAAAGTACCCTAAGGACATATAAATGTCGTCTTGTGTTGGTCCTTAGGTTTGATATGGATTTGGTTATATCCTGAAAATCCGTCCATAAAGGAAAATATTTCGCTTCCCGCACACTCATCGAAAATCTGATCAATGAAAGGCGTGGGGAAGTTATCTTTAGGACAATCTTTGTTTAGGTCGCGAAAGTCCATACACACACGGATGGTTCCTTGCTTTTTATTCATAGGAACGGGGTTGGATACCCATTCGGTCAAAGGAACCGGGTAGATGAAGCCGACAATAAGTAGCTTCTCCACCTCTGCCTTAATAGCGGGGGCCTTCCTAGGATTAACATCTCTAAGATGTTGTCGAACAGGTTTAGCATCCAGATAAGTTCTAATTTCATGTTCGAAAATACTAGGGTCGATCCCTAGCATCTCTTCATATGACCAAGCGAATACATCTCGAAATTCTTTGAAGAGGTTGGTGTAGATCAGGATCTCTTCTAGCGAACAATCTGCACCTATATTTACGTTCTCAATTTTTCCAGGGGTACGAGAGATGTCGATTGAGATGGTAGGAGAAATACTTTCCATATTTACTTCAGCATAAATACTGTGCGTATCAAGTGGAACTATAGCATGACCAACTATCTCACTCAAGGTAGACCAAAAATCATCTTGCTTCATTCTTTCAAGATTTGGGAGAAAACAAGATCGATGATGCATATCGTCCCAAGGTCTCTTGGAACCATTCATGGCTTCGAGGATGGCTTCGTCCAAATGCAAAGTCTCATCTAAAAAATCATGTGAATAAGATAACAAAGTGACCCATACAGGCCTAAGAACGGGATCCTCCTCATCCGTCTGCAAGGTAACAGGATCGAGATCGACGGAAGAGTCAAGGATAGCTTGATACACAATCTCCACTGCTGATAGTGGCATAGCCATGCCAGCATGCGACTAAACTTCAATCGACAAAGTCAAAGAAGCTAGGATCCAAGGATAACTAAAATAGGAAGTGCAGAAAGGAATGGACCTGTCTGTTGAAGCAGGCCTACAAGACATGGCATAAACATGGTGAATCGGTGCCGAGAAGTCAAAAGTACCCATTAGGGAAGAATACATTCTGACACTGATATTCTTAGTTTCCGGTTGAGAATTGTTGATGACAGGGATCGACGATCCAACATATGCGTTAGGAATAGAGTACGCAAAGGATAATTGGTCGATCGTCATGATCTCCCCCCGGTGAGGAAAACAAAGTACATGGAAAACAGACAATACGACAACGACCATATCATAGGTCCAATTGCGACCTAGTAACAAGTTATAATCGAGAGGTGCATTAACTACCTCTACTTCCACCTCTACCATCTTCCCACCTAACTGGACTGGAAAGGCGGGGAGAATACCATGAGTGCGGAAGGAATGACTGTCAAATGCAGTCAACATGTTCGACGACTTGGAAAGGGTCGGAGAACCGATAGCTTTCCAACAGACCAGGGACATCATGCAAGTGGCAACACCTTCATCAATGACCGCTAGTTTTATAGTATACTTGGAATACTCCACGTGGATTTGAAAATCCACATGGTAGGGTAAGTGAGGCTTCACGTCCGTGACATCAAACTTGATGACTTTCAAGCCACTAGTTCTAGAGATCCTAAGGCAGAGAGTAAGGCGTTCCTCTATGATGGAAACGTCTAGAGTACCTCCAAAGCCGACATCACACAAGGGGTTTGGCCCAGATCTTCAACAATAGAGTAGTTCTAGGCAGCTCTAGCATTAGGGTTGTGGGTAGAGTGCTTGAGTACTCCTTTCAGAATACAAGGCGGTGGCTCTAGTTTCTTGATTTGTAATTTCGTCTTCGGGGGTGGAGGAGGAGCTTCTAGGCTGGTACTAGATTTTGAAGAGATATAATCTCGAGAGCAGGTGGCTATATCAATTTTTGCGTCGACCATATTGATGCAAACACGATCACCATCTTGTGATGGTGGGTTTTGACTTCCACCAGACACATTTCTGGAGCTCGAAGAACTCGAGGCTAAGTGCTAGTTGTGTGGGAATGGATTCGTCAGCACAACGAGCGGTAGATTTAAAATCCTAGCATCCTCCGCAAGTTTGGGGCACAAGTGGGTAAGGTGGTCATCGGTACAAAGTTTACAAGGAAACTTCACCTTACGCTTCTCTTTCTTGCCCTCTCCATCATTATCATTTTGTTTCCCGTTATTATCTCTGTCCATGGGTTTATTATTATTATTCTTCCCACCCTTACGATTATTTCAACCTTTTCTTTTATTCCCATCTGGTTGTTGGTTACCATATGGGTTTTTCGATGATTGCACATAATGTCCATCCACCGACTGGATGGGTTTCGAGGATCCAGAAAAATCTAGTCCTCCGGCAGACTTCGATGCCGAGTTTGTGGATTATATATTGGCGGACCCTACAATGCCATCGTCATGAGGTCTAGGAGTTTGTCTAGGATCATGATTTTTTCGCGGTGCGTTTGGAAGAAGGTGGTATAACATACCAGACTGAGCATATATCAAATCAAATTGTTGGGCTCTAAGTATAGCTTCTTCCTCGCTGAAGACCCCAGAAGTAGCAATGTCCTTTGAAATAGGAGCATGTAAAGACTTTAGGAACCATTCTAGAAGAAAGGCTGGGGGTATAGGAGTCTTAACCAACCACCTTCGCCTACGTCGTTCCTGGATATGGTCTGGGATGTGAGTGTCGGTACCCTGGCGTAAAGTTGACAAAAGTTCAAGGCCAACATCATAATGAATGGGCAGTTGAACGTGATTGAGAAAGGATAACACCAACTGATGGAATAACCCATATGTCCCCCTAGGTAGCTCAATGTACCATTGTGATGCCACTCCAATGAGAGTGTGTTGAAACAATCATAACCTAATAGAATCATGGTTCAGAGAATTCGATGAGCACCAAAGGTGAAAAGTAGTGACGTGATCACTAGGGTCTTTGCCATTCTTACCTTCAAACTTTGGAATGTATGATGGAAGTTTGGTAGGGATAGGGGGCTATGTGGGGTCATGACTCACCGGGTCATTCATTAGTTTAGACAAATATGGCAGATTAAGCGTTCCCATAAAGGGAATACGGGGTTGCGACACCTGACCGCATCCTCCCGCGAAAGATTGTGTGTTAGGAACTGTGTTCCATCCAGGATTCTAGTGAGGACCAAAAACTTGTCCAGAATTATAAGACCCTCCTCTAGGCTAATTCGTAAAAGATGGATTGGGCATCATTCAAGCAGGAATGTTCTGATAAGGGTTATGAAAATTCCCCCCAGTTGGATTAGATCCAATCCGGGGGTTGTTAAAACTACCCTCAACTAGATTAGATCCAGGTTTGGGAGTGCCCAAAGTGTAAGACTGACCTCCTCCAGGTGGGAACCTGGAGGATTGAAGTGGATTCGTCATGCCAAAAGTATTGGTCAGAATCGACACCAAGTGGATAGGGATATAGGGCGGAACTTGTCCGCCAGCTAGGTTGTTCCATCCAACCGTAGAAGGATTAGACCCAGGGTTAAGAATAGGGACACTCCCTACATTAGGATTCACTTGGGGAATATGAGAACCACCAAACAAGAAAGGAGTGTAAGAAGGTGTAGTGCCCCCAAGTCCAAGGCTAGTGTTATGGCCAACAAATGGGATGGTAGTTGAAAACTTAGAGGTGAAGTTATGAATACCATAAGAAAACAGACTAGAAGCCATGGGGATGGTATGGACATTGTATCTCGACGAGTGGCCAAAACCCCCAAAAGGGTTCGAGGCAAGAGATGAAGCATTAACTACAGGACGAGCCATAGTATCGGTGTAAGCCTCCAACACCGCAACTGTAGCGGCTGCAGGTGTCAGAGTGCCATTAATTATAGTGGGATTGGGAGTCGAAGAATTCCTAGTGTTCTGAAGACTAGACTTGGTACTCATCCTTGTGGGATCACAAGTCTGAAAAGTGGATGTGTGTGTACCACTACTGATACTTCTACACCTTTTAGAAGGCAAGGACTCGAAAACCGGTGGTAACTGTAACAATCGATGTGACCTGCAAGGAAGCTGGTCTGACTCCACGACAACTTATGACTCTTCCAAAAAAAAAAATATATCCTATGGACAACTAGTAGTCAAAGAGCATACCAAAAGGTCAAACGGCCAATATGCATGCAAACGGGCTAAATTAGCTAAGTGGCCTCCCTTGCAAAAGAAGGTATGTATCGTCCAAGAGGGACTTGAGACTCCCTGCTAAAGTTTGGAGGTAACATAATCAATTATAAGGGCCCTCGTGGGCTTAACAACTAGTCGGTTAGATCACCCCAGAGAGGTAACCCTCCATAAAGGTTATGTGATGTCCGACCCTTATTTGACTTAGGGTACAAGCAGAATAACCCTTGCAAGTAACCTATGAGATACCTAAGTCAGGAAACTAATAAACCACTATATAACCGATGCACATGCGAGCAGTCGTAAGTCCAGATCACTGTATGGGCAGGGTATCAAAGCCTGAAACCTTGAAAGCACTGCCTCTCACAGAGGTATGGGCACTAGCAAGATCCCCAAATATGAATAAATCCACAAAAATATCTCTGATGCTAGGTGAGTATCTAGGGTTTATCCCTTAAACTAACTTTACGCGACCTCGTGATTAACTCCAATGTGAGCAGAGCCTCCTGATCTTACCGATTATACAATGGACTTCTCAACTCCCTGTCTCAGACACATATGTTGATTTAATTGCCTTGGAGAAGTTTACTCACAAAATCCTATTGCAAGGCACTAAATCCTAAGCTAGTTTGTGCACCCTAAAAATAAAATCGTGACTAATCAATTTTAGTTCAAAGCGTAAATTTTATTGGCCGTGGTTACTCAAAAAGGTATGAAAGTGAAACTCATGGTGTTATGACTCTGCCAGAAAATAATTATGGATATAATGCAAAGTCTATCTTTAACTTTTCAATGAATGATATGCTAATAAAAATAGTGCAGTCTTCAATTTGAAATCTGCAATTCAGAAGTAAAATACAATCTTTCGCTAAATGTGCTAAGCTAATGATAAAAATTCAAAGATAAAAATGCCAACCAATGCAAAATGCCAATTTATTTTTGTATTTTCAATATTCTAAAAATAAAATGCATGGATTGATAAGCAACTTGACATATGAATTCTACTGTGTATAAAAGCAGTAACTCAAGCAGAATACTAGGCAACCAAGAAAACAACCCAGAAGCCAAGGACAAATTAAAAATATAAAACAAAAAGAAATACTACGCCCAAAAATTCAACTCCAAACAGGCTTCATGTCATCCTGGATAATCTCAACAGACACTACAGAGACCTAAGAAGGCTCAACAATCTTTAAATCCCACCCATCAGTTAGTCAACCAAGCAAACAAGCAAGGGGAAGTGGTATACGTGACTGTTCATGAGAACATAGCATATATACGCTTCTTGCAGTGAGACAACAAGCGTGTATATGCGACTGTCAAGGCAAAAAGGGCATATATGCTTTAAAACAAGGCCAAGCAAGGTTAAAAGGATGAAAACTCAGATTCAGAGTGAACAGGATCTTTCAAGCAGTGATACGACAAGAAATACAAAGGAAAAAGAGCAATGTAAGAAGAAAAAGTACTTCAACCCTTAGAAGGAAGATCTGTCCCCAGTGGAGTCACCATTTCTGTTACAAGGGAAAAAATCTCTATGGCCAAGTGTAAACCACAACAGACATATGTGACTGCATAAATCAAATCAATTCCAACTTATGCTATATAGAATAATGTGCAATACAAGAAAGAGGCTTACCTCGATCCAACGTTTGATGATGTTCCACCGTTGAGCACTTTGACCCAAAGCTTTATACCTGCAAGAAGTTCTCAACAAACAAGCAAAGCAAGTATATAGTGATGATATAAAAGGGATTAGCACATCAGATAGCATAATCCATTAATAAACATTATAAACACTCCCATGGATAATAATCATATATTTTTAAGATACCAATAGGATGAGAAAGGAGTATTTCTATTAATAATTGATCAACAGAAGTGTCAACATTACAGACTTCTGTGTCGGCACGGTTCAAAACCAAGAAACCAAGTTCCTTTCAATTGGGTCTCCACCACTTTAATCCTCCACCAAAGGCAAGCTCACGAGAAAGAGACAAAAAGGTCCTCTCAACAATAGGGGAAGAGCTTGGGGGCTGAACACTGTGTTCAGACTTTAGGGACAAAGGGATGTAGACTTAATATGAAGTAATTTCTCCAGAGTAACTTTGCTCTCAAAGTTGAATGCTTTCTCTCATTTTCCATAGCTGGAAAGTGTGCTCTTATAACCTTCAGAATGCAACTGAAGAGTCGATTCATAACGTTTCCAGTATATGGAAGGCCAAGGATAAAAGATCTCCTGTCGTGACATGGAAACCCAACCTCATTTTGTATTTTCTAGCACAAATCCCGATATACGCGAGCTACAGTGGTGCATTTAGCATATACGCATCTTGTATGACTGATAGGGAGCGTATATGTGGAAAAATGTATGTTTTAGCTCTGGATTCATCAAAAAAGGGATGATAAGTCTGCATAGGGAAATGGAAAAAGGCCCTCTATGCAAGATAGCAATGGTGAGGCAAATCTTGCTATCACAGTGAGGAGTCCCCACGATATTGAAAACCATCTAAGAATCCTCAAGGATTTTGCTCCAATATGGATATGATTGTTAATGCTGACAAGACTACGGTCATGATCATTAAATACTATAAGATCACTTATGATACCTTCGTATATGAAAAAAACAACTGGGAGGAAGTGACTCCATACAAATATCTTGGAATCTATATTCACCACAAGCTCAACTGAAATTATAGCATTAAGAAAAGGATTATTGGTGTAACATCCCCAACCACCAACAGGTCGGGCAATGCCACTACTCAGACACTTCACTTAGCTTTGATACCAAACTATAACATCCCCGACCATCAAAGAGACCGGGTAATGCTACCACTGCGGAATATACACTTATATAATATATGCATTTTAATCGATTAAAACACTTAATCACAACAATCACAAAATTACTGCTACCATACAAAATCAATGGAATTAACAGTAGTTCATATACACGACATAATACATGATAAAATTCAAGAATCACCGAAATGCATAACATATAAATTAAGCACAGATTGATACTTATGTTTTAACTGGATTAAAATCCACCAACTGCGTGCCGACCTTCCACGAACCTCCCAGCCTTAGACCACGCTGCTCATCACTCTCAGCAGTAGGTCACCCCTGAGCTGGAACTAAGCTCCACCGGGCAAGGGAATCCTAGGCTAGGCAAGGTCAACAAGAAGACACACAGTTTATGAGGAATGATTCTCTCCTAGGAGCCACTTATGCCCACTACTCACAAAATCTCATTCCCCACATGCTTGTCCCACCCTAGGAGTATACACCTTCATTGTCACACAGTCCATCGACTACTTCACCTCCCTTGCCTTGGGCTTCAGCAATAGGCTGGACTAGAATTCTCAGAGCTCTGTAGTAGCTACGGGACCCCTTCCAGGAGTTCTCACTTCCTCAACACACCTCTCACCTGGAGAGAGTTTCTCACAGGCTTGACAACCTGCCTCTTCAACCACGGGCTTGACAACCTACTTCTTCAACTAGTTTCAACTCAATTCCCACAAGGTGAGGATAACAACAACATCAATAGCAATTCAGTTAACTCATGGGTGACAACAACAACATGAATTTGGGTATGGACATCCAAAAAATGGCAACAGTCCACACTAAGACACAACACAGTTCAGGCCATATCAAAGATGTGTTGGGCTTCACAGTAAAACAACACAGGCCGACTTCACGGTTTTTGGTTCCAGAGATGTGTGAGGGTATGCAAAGATCGATCCCAGAGCTAAACAAAATTCACGGAGGATGGGGAAGAATGACCCGTGAACCCACAACACAATTGCACTTCATATTTTAACTGCATGTTCCCAGGTCGACACTTGTCTTCTTAGAGCTGCATGCGTTCCCTTTTGCACATGTTGCCTCTCCCAGGACTTAGGATAAAAACATGTCTTTCACACAACTTTGGAATAATAATAAATTATTATTCTCAAGGAATTAAGCCCCTATTCTTATCCCCTCTTTCCAACCTTTCAACCGCCTTTCCCTTATCCACCTTGTGGAAGATTAGTCCCCAATCACTCTTTCTTTGTGGTTAGTCTGCATGCAACGATGTTTAATCTTTATTAATGTTCTACATAGTTACATATACAAAAGTAGGCTCCTGACCTTTAACACTTAGGCTCTCTGGCCTAATAAACACATAAGCCCACCAACTTATCAACACTCGGCTCACCAGCCTACAAAACTTGTTTACAATTCATAAATACAATTGGGGCTCGTCCTTAGGAATATTACAATCCCCTCCCCTTATTTTTTCACCATCCTCAGTGCAACTCTTTACACAACATCAACAAGATTTCCAAAATCTTCAAAAAAATGCAGGTATTCTGCCCGCATAGCATTTTCATGCTCCCATGTTGCAACCTCAGGACCGTACCAGGTCCACTGGAACTTTACAATCCCTATGGCTCGATTCCATATTTGTTTGCTCTTCCAATCCAATATGTGCATCAGATGCACTTGCAAGATTCCTTCTTGGTCCCCCTGAATCACATTCCAATCAATAACATGATTAGCATCAAGTATACATTTCTTAAGCAATGAAATAGGAAACACATTATGTACAGTGATGGATGCAGGTAATGAAAGCATATATGTAATGTATATATATGTATATACATGAAATTTTAATAACATTATAACCTGTATACAAGATACACAACATACAATAAATAAAGAATTGTTACTTATCTTTTGATTGAGAAGACATTCCACCTCTGAGTAGGGCTATGACTCCATCGAGGAAATGGCTTCCCAAGATAGCCACAGTCCACAATCCATATCCACATGGTCTAGGCCAAGGTACCAAACCTCAGCAACACTCCAACTGATGGTCTCTCCTTCCCCAAATGCATATCCCTCCCCAAGAGTGTACACCTTCATTGTCACACAGTCCATCGACTGCTACACCTCCCTTTACTTGGGCTTCAACAACAGGTCGGATTAGGAAGTCTGAGAGAACCGTGGCTCCCGGAGTTCCAACTGCCCTCAAAGGTTTCCAGGTACCCTCCAGACCTCATATCGGGGATCCTATCCCCACACTTCTCCCTCTAGGGCTCCAACCTTCTCCAAGGAAACCCAAGGAGAAGTGTACACACACTCAGATCCACCTGGGATCCACAGGGTAAGATCTGTTGTCTCCAATCAACATCTTCCCCGAGATACTCTTTGTAGTCAACATTCCAACTTAAATCAACATCATCTCATCTGCATCACCCACATGCAGTTATCATGAAGGAACATACAATAATTCATTTAGGAACTCCAACTTAGTTCAAAAAGGAATTCAACTTTTTCCCCAAAACATGAAATTCCATTTCATAATACTTCTTGGTTGTTGCCATATTATGAATGCAACCATCCTTGTGGTTTTCCACAGGCACCAAACTTCATACCATTTTTCCAGTAATGCTTCATATTGCATACAACCAACAATTTGTCAGTATTTCCTGTACATCATAGTTCAATTGCAATATGTACAGAACCATATGCAGTGAACTTAGAATTGTCCGCATCTAGCAATTCAATCATAATTACCAAAAAATTTAATAAAATAGAATGACTCGTCATTCTATGCATATGCATGTTCACAGTAATATCTGTAAGTTCATTACTTCTTTTTCTGAACAAGAAAATTTCCTGTAGTCAATTCTCATGTGACTACTTGACTTGCAACTTTCATGTTGCAATGTCTAACACCTCCCTGAAATGTCCTCAACTTCACGAGTTAACAACATTTCAGCTGTTAGTAACAATTATTTCCATGCAATAATATATATGCATGTACTTACAAAACATATTCAACCATTGCATTTAGTATTCAATTATATCACTTACTATGCATGAGTGCAATTCTCAATGCATACTTATTCAATGCACCTTGTATTGAATTACATAATGCTCTTTATCTTAGTCATGTATCTCACCATCCATGAGTTGGAATTCTGGCCAATGTTTTGACACATTCTCCACCCACTTCCTATTGTCTTCCCAATTAATTGTATGCCTTCCTTTTCAACCCGAACACTACACAAAGAATATAATTATGTTGTGTTCATTAGTGTTAGCAAAAAGGTTGCAGTCCAAGTTTTATTTAAAGGTAGGAATCTCTTAGCACCTGTGTGGCTCATAACCTTTCCATATTCGCACCTTGACATATCCAACCATGTCCTGGTCTCATACATGACTAGCTTACTCGCATTCATTCCTATATCAAGTTCTTATCTTTTAATTCTTTGGTTATTTCCCCATAACCAAATTAACATGACATTCTACTATGTCAGTGTGTGCATTCAGAAGCTAAAAAGATTTGAATTAATACAGGCCTCCAGCCTTTACCACATCCATTGGTATGCACTCAATAATATAATCATATGATTTTATATAATAACTTTGGCTGAGGAAATTCTTACCTGAATTTCCTTTCAACAATTATGCAAAAAGAGTAATAAAAAATCATACCTGCATGACTACCATTAATAAATTTTATACTACCTGAATGTTTGATGGTAGTAGAAGCTTTCATGCTTCTTTTATCAAACTTATAACCAACACTTCATCTCTCTATTGCTTCCCTCCTTATGCAACAACATCTCCAACAACACTTGCAAACACACAAGAATTATTTCCTCTGGCTGACCCAACAAGCCGTAACATACTTGTTGCCACATAAATTGCAACAACTTCTTTCTCCCTATAAAAATTTTCCTTGTTGATCCCAGAAGTATACAATTCTTCCCAGATTCCTGGATCATCTTGTACTCCCATTGTGTTCACTGTGCATGATTATTCCTGCCCTGAGCACTTTCGATGCAATGCCCCCACCTCAACGGGGTATGCTGACCTCTCGGTCAAGGATCTTTCCAAATGTTGAGTCGGATTGACTCTTTGGGCCTTTTCTAAACTCCTATTAATCTTACATAGGTCCCCTTTCCTTCTATGTGCAGGTCTCGACAGACCCGTAGGCTATTCCTGTGCGCTTCCAAAACTCCAAGTTTTAGGTGCTAGCCCCTTTTCCATTAGCCCTTTCCTTCATATGACCCTGGGCTATGACCTCATGGAAAACTGTGATTGCGGGCATGGGCAAGAGTGGTTTTAGGCCAACCCATGTTTCTCCCTACAATTCACCTTCAGCTGCCACACATCACTTTGTTAAAATTGTGGTATAAATTGTGGGCTGCTCTCAGATTTTTAACATCCGAGCAAGTTCTGGCCCCACAATCCAGCTCGTCCATTGATCTCCAATCCCTTGGCGATGATCCGCGATCAACGAAGGCTATCTATCCTCTGTTTTTTACCTTCTTTCCTCCTTCCACACACGATCCCATATCTACATGATCTGTTGACACGTAGCTCCCTTCCAAATCAACGACTACGGTTGATTCCGGCTTTCCAGCCCTCGAGAGTTTCAACTCTCAACTATCTGTTTTTCCCCATATGACAATCTTCTAGAGTGGAAGTTCTATTGACACCCATCCTCAACAATCAGACGATTCTTATGAACTCCAGCTCTCCGGCCTTCGGGAGTTCTCACATCTCCACACACACAAATCTCCGAAGTGAATTTCCCCGGAGTGACGGATCTTCTGCCACACGTCCTCTCCAAATCAACGATCCTGATTCTCTTCGAGACTTCGACTCTTTCCAACCAAGACCAGATCAACGGTCCTTTGACCTCCTCCTTGATCAATGATCGAGATCTCCTTTGGGACTTCGGGACTTTGACAAGTCCAATATCCTGCACACACAAGGGTTACGTCTCGTGCACTTACCTCCAGATCCAATGATTATTGGTCCTTCGTGCTTAGACCTAACAGATGGGATATGTTCCTCTCCTCTACGCTTCTTTTGTTCTGTGGGACGTTGATCTAACAGTCTAGGATCCTCCCCACAACCAATTTGACAGTTGTTGTCACTCCTCCTCTTGAGATTTTGACTTCTTCCGCCTTGGAAATTTTTGTCAGTGTTCAAAGGCTTCGACCTTTGACCTTTCTCCTGCAAGTCCACCGCTTGGATCTCGTCTTCACTCTCGTAAGCATTATCTCTTCTAATCTTTAGGAATTAGAATGAGTCTGTCGCCCACGCGCTTCGTGCGTTATCTCTTCTGCGATTTTCGATTTACTCAGTATCCTAAGGGTCTCGACCCTTCTGTTTCCTTTCAAAGGAAAACTTCATGCCCTCTTGGCAACCTTCTGCCAATATTTTTGATTTGCTGAGCATTTTCTACAGAGTGTTCAACAACTCTGTGAGTATCTTCCTATGATACTCTTCTCCCTGAACTCGACAAAGAGTTCTTTCTGTGCACACTTGCACTCGCTCGATGCCTGCCTGGCAGAGCCCTCCATAGTTCTCAGTGACTCTATCTCTCTCTGAACTCAACACAGAGTTCTTCCTGTGCAATCCTTGCACTTCTGCTGATGAAGGTTCAAGGATATCTCTCCTGAGCTTCTCTGAGGTTAACTTCCCTCTGTCAATGCACTCCTTGTGGACAACGTGCACTCCTTTCACTCGAAAATTCAAAGAAGAGAAACAATTGAAACTTATTCAATACTTCACTAGTTTACACATTCAAACCATGAACAACATATGAAAACATAATAATAAACACAAATACATAAACACACTATATGCAAGAAAAACTGCTTTTCTATTATCTCTGTGAGTGTCTCCTAAGCACTCTGTGAAAATTCAATTTGTTTCTGACACTCGCTGAACTCTGCAAACACAACGTGCAATCAACTAGAATTTTTCAGGCCATCATTCCTTATCAAATCCCACAACATTCATAAATCAATCTGATTTAAGAAAACGTTCAGATTTCATTTTCTTTCCAAGCTCTTCTCTTCTCTGTAATCATTTTCGGGCACTAGCCCCTTTTCTCTCATTCCCCAATCCATGTGATCACGGGCCATGACCAAACGCTATATCACTAGGTTCTTACTCGAGCCTTCGACTTCGGAAGTTTTCAAAGAACCACACAACAATCTCTCAGAGTTTTGTATTACCAAACTCGCGAAGTAGGGAAGATCATCAGTCCACGTCTACGTAACATCCGACGGCTAACACTCATTGTGGAACTTCTATCATTGAAGCTTCAGGACTTCGGGTTCTGGAAGCTTTCATGCTTGCTTCCTTCCAATCTCACGACTTTCGAAATTCTGACTTCTCTATCCTCTAGGCCCACATAGTACAGTTGTCGCCAACTAAGGCGATGGCACATGGTATGCCTAGGAAGGTCCACGTCACCCTAGACAATGTCATCTGACCCCACCACGTCTACCCTTTCACTTCAAAACTTCGAGCTTCGAAAGTTTGTGCATCAACACATTCCCCTTCTCCCGAAATCCAAAATCCGAAGTTACGGTCTAATGGTAAGGATTCCAGGATAACCCTCCTGCACCTTCTCCAGATCTGACGGTCGTAAATGATTTCCATTCCTTCTGAACAAATCCTACGGTCCCAACACCACCAGTGTTGTGATCTCTCTCTTTGCGGCCAAATACCACATAAGTTGCGGTTTTACGATACCGCTACTCCTCTTGAGATTCGTAACACGACCAAGGTAACCTCTTGACATTTAGGAATGTTTCCTAGGTCCAAAATTGGTTCCTCTTAACACACTTTCCACTTGAAACCTTGGGTCCAATAACCACTTACCCAACCCATCCAGGTTCGACGTTGAAACCTTGGCTCTGAACTCGAATTTTGTCTACTTCGACAACAATTCTTTCCAAAACTTTTGCTTCATTTTCCACTAACATGGCCCATCCAGGCTCAATGTTGAAAACCTTGGCTCTGATACCAATTTGTAACATCCCTAGCCACCAACAGGCTGGGCAATGCCACTACTCAAACAATTCACTTAGCTCCGATACCAAACTGTAACATCCCCGACCAACACAAAGACTGGGTAATGCTACCACTGCAAAATATACACTTATATAATATATGAATTTTAATCGATTAAAACACTAAATCAAAATAATCACATAATTATTGCTACCATACAAAATCAATGGAATTAACAGTAGTTAATATACGTAATGGAATACATGATAAAATTCAAGCATCACTGACATGCATAACATATAAATTAAGCACAGACTGATACTTATATTTTAACTAGAGTAAAATCCACCAACTACGTGACGACCTTCCACGAACCTCCCAGCCTTAGACCATGTTGCTCATCACTCTTAGCAGTAGGTCACCCTCGAGCTGGGACTAAGCTCCACCGAGCAAGGGAATCCCAGGCTAGGCAAGGTCAACAGGAAGAGACACAGTTTACGAGGAAGGATTATCTCCCAGGAGCCACTTATGCCCACTGCTCACAGACTCTCATTCCCCACATGTCTGTCCCACCCCAGGAGTATACACCTTCACTGTCACACAGTCCATCGACTGCTTCACCTCCCTTGCCTTGGGCTTTAGCAATAGTCCAGACCGGAATTATCAGAGGTTTGTAGCAGCTACGGTACCCCTTCCAGGAGTTCTCACTTCCTCAACACACTCTCTCACCTAGAGAGAGTTGCTCACAGGCCCGAAAACCTGCCTCTTCAACCACGGGCCTGACAACCCGCTCCTTCAACCAATTTCAACTCAATTCCCGCAAGGTGAGGATAACAACAACAACAACAACAATTTAGTTAACTCATGGGTGACAACATCAATAGGAATTTGGGTATGGACATCCAAAAATGACAACAGTCCACACTAAGAAACAACACGGTTCAATCCATATCGAGGATGTGTCGGGCTTCACAGTAAAACAACATAGGTCGGCTTCATGGTTTTTGGTTCCAGAGATGCGTGAGGGTATGCAGAGATCGATCCCAGAGATAAACAAAATTTACGGAGGATGGGGAAGAATGACCTGCGAACCCACAACACAGCTGACGCTTCAGCTTTTAACTGCATATGCCCATGTTGACACTTGTCTTCCTGGAGCTGCATGCATTCCCTTTTGCACACGTTGCCTCTCCCAAGACTTAGGATAAAAACATGTCTTTCACACAGCTTTGGAATAATAATAAATTATTATTCTCAAGGACTTAAGCCCCTAAGCTTAGCCCCTCTTTCCAACCTTTCAGCCCCCTTTCCCTTACCCACCTTGTGGAAGCTTAGTCCCCCATCACTCTTTCTTCGTGGCCGGTCTGCACACAACGATCTTTAATATTTATTAATGTTCTGCATAATTACATATACAAAAACAGGCTCTTGGCCTTTAACACTTAGGCTCTCCGGCCTAATTAACACATAAGCCCACCAGCTTATCAACACTCGACTCACAAACCTACAATAAGTGTTAACAATTCATAAATACGACTGGGGCTCATCCTTGGGGATATTACAATTGGGGGATGGAAAGCTTATTATGGGCTTCAAAACAATTGTAAATCAGTCGATCTTTGGATATGGGATAAGAAGAAACTCCTCTTTGAGACTGTTGTTACGTCTGTTAGTCTTTATGGATGTGAAGTCTGGGGATGTAGTATCTCTCGTGAATCCTGGAGAAAGATAGAGCACATAGAAAAGAATTTTATAACCTATAATCTCAAAATTAAAGGAAATATGCCCTATCCCATCCTCCTCTTAGAGGCAAGTGTTTCCCCCATTGAGAGCATGGCTATGACTAGATACCTATTGTATAAGAAAAAGTTAAACAACATGGAAGACAAGAGGCTTCCTAAAATTGCTTCAAAATCCAGTCGTAACCACCATCAACTCAAGCGAGGATGACATAAAGATGCCCAGTCTTGGCTAAGTTATTGGGGAATCATGGAAGACACCATTTTGCAGAATAATGATACTATTAAAAATATCATCAAATCAAAATTTAAGGAGAAAATGTGGTGTGATAAAGAGTTAGAGGAAAAAACAAAATTAAGGTATTATAAGGATGTAATCAACCCTAATCTAGAAGATCAAAATTATCTCTTTGTTTTGACAAGTATAAAGAAAAAAATAAGCAATGCTAAGATAAAAACAAATTCTCATGAGCTCCATAGTGAAACTGGGCATTGGTCAATTCCTAAAACGCCATGGGATGAAAGAGTGTGTCACCTTTGTGACACTAAGAAGGTTGAAGATGAAAAACACTCTCTTAGATTATCTAGCCTATACCCAGATTAGATCTCAATTTCAAAATATTTGTCACACCACCAACCTTCCTAACCTTTTAACTCAACACAATTATGGTGATCTTGGAAAGCTTCTCTTAATGCTTTTCAAACATAAAAACAAAATTCTAAAGAATTGCAAGTAATCCCTTACCTTCTTAAGATCCGATAAACCAATTTAGTCTCAATGAACGTTAATCATTACCATCATTATTATAAACTATTAAATAATATTTTATTTATAAAAAATAAAATTTATTATTATCATTATTATATAAAATTTATTAAAAACTAACTTAATATTTTTTTTATTAATAACAACCAAATTTCATAATTCCCTTAAACAATTTAGAAACAAATTATCATTTTTTAACCTAATTCAATGAAAAACAAAATAAAACTTCAAACTTTCTCATTATATTGTCTTGCGTAACTGATAAATGTTATACTTTGCCATCGAATAAATGAATGATTCTCCGTGTCCATCCTTTTTGAATGGGTTAAAGTCTAAAGGTCTTTCGTTATAAATTTAATAAAAAACGGATTAAATTCTTAATTTAAAAGAAACATAATTTAATAAAAAAACAAAATAAAATCTTAAACTTCCTTACCGGACCAAGTCTTTCGCAATGCACTAAATGTAACGCTTTTCTGGTCATTATCATACTTTGTCATCGAGTGAATTAATGATATTATGTGTCAAATATGTTTGAATCTTATAGTCTTTCATTATCAATTTGACCTCCGTACCTTTGCTCCATTCTAGAGTTTAGTGTTAATGATGCTTTTAAAAATAAAGATAAAAAACATGTCTAAATAAGAATTTCTTTTATTTCATATAAATATAAAGTTATTATAAAGATTAATGATAAATTTTTTTGTTTGAGATAAATTTATTACTAACAATTGCTCTTGAAAGTGTATAAATATAGAGTTATTATAAAGATTAAGGATATATATTTTTTATTTGAGATAAATTTATTACTAACAATTGCTTTTGAAAGTGCAAAAAAATATGTCGTTATAAGGTGAAAAGGACGAAATTTTGTTTTTAAGCCTTTGTCTTTCTTATGTGATCACTTTAAAAAACTTTTCTTTCATGCACTTTTTTTAAACAAACTCTTGGCTTATACACATCACGTTAAAAGGACATGTATCACGCCTTTTAAGACTTCAATGTGACATGGCTTAAGAAGATTTTGTCTTTTTTTTCCACGATGAAAGTTTACTCATTTATATTCAAAAGTATATAAATTTTTTACAAATGCTTCGGTTCATTTTGCCATCAAAGCGTAGTCCTGTGAAGAAATGCTATATATCGGCACACACTCCTGTGTGAAAGATAACATACGGTGACTCGCATGCTATCAGAAGAAATACCAAAAAAAATTCAAAATAAACTGTCAAAAAAAGTGCTCTGATACCGGGCAGCGATGGAAGGATTGCTGTTGGCAGCACGCTGATGATTTGAAATCTGTTTTTAATCTGTCTTTTGTGTCTGTTCCAAAGAGATAGCTGTAATCGGCCATGTACTGATGCAAATTTCAGAGATGATGTATCAGAATAAAGTCTAAGACCTGGTGATCTACATCAAATTTTAAGGTGAGTTGAGGGGCCCTCATTGCCATCCTCCCATCTGGTGAATGTTATGAGGCCGATGGGATGAGATAGTGCCAATTTTGATAGGTGGTCTACATTGACATTATCTTCTCTGAATATGTGAGAGGCAGAGAGACTCATGATGCACCTTTTAGCCTCGGTGGTTCTCTCTTTCCAGCATTCCAGAGCTGCCGATCGAAGATTAACCTTGTCATTTAGCCAGTCGATTATAACTTTAGAGTCTCCTAGAAGTAGCAAGGCTTGGATGTTTAGCCTTTGTGCCAGGATGAGGGAAGCCCATGCCCCCAGTAGTTCAGCTTTTGTGTTGGTGCCTTGTCCGCCGTTTAGAGTCCATCTGTAGGAAGTGTGAGAGTTGATGGAAATATGTCCTCCCCCCCCACAACGAGATCCATCAGTTTTGTCTTATGTGCACCATGAAACTTTATCTTATGTACCTATTTATTGCACTCCATAAAAAATTTGGCTAAAAAACTTATTTTTTTTAGTGTATCGCACAAAAACAAAGTTTGGGTGCGACATACTTTTGTGTATCACACTTAAACAAATATGGAAAATTTGATTTTGTGTGATGTATCGCTCGAAAATAAATTTTGGCATGGTGTGGTATAGAAAGGGTTGTTGCAGAGATAGGAAATTTTTGGTTCATGTGATATGTCATAATGAAGAAAATTTTTGGTACATGCGATATGTCGTAAGGAAGAAAACTTTCTAATCATGTGATTTGTTGCAAGGATAGAAACTTTGACACGATGGGATATGTCATGAACAAAGTTATTTTGAGTGTGATACGTTGTGTCATGATCCAAGTTACTTTGAGTACGATGAGCTGTGTCGTGACCAAAGTAACTATGAGTGTGACACGTTGTGTCGCGACCAAGCTACTTCGAGTGCAATACGTTGTGTCACAACCAAAGTAAATTTGAGTGCAAGACGGCTCAAGCAAGTAATGTTATGTGAGATGGGAAAAAACAAGTTTTGCACAATATTTGTTTTTGGAAAATTTCTAAGGAGCAAAACAAGTTGCTCAAGCTAAGGAAAAGATCAAAGAAAACCTTTGAGGAGCCCAATGAGATCAAATGGAAAAGAACCAAGACAAGCTTCATAACCAAATACTCCAAAGTAAAGGAAGACAATGTACAATGAAGTTCATTAAGGTTGAAAAATCCAAAATAAAAAGAAGGGGCCCCACACTATTTTTGCCTCCATCAGATGCTAAATTCAATAAGAGGGTCATTGTTCTTTTATGTGCAAATTCAAAGGACTTGAAAGAAGAAAAAAGTGAAAAATGCTAAGGCTCATTGCTCTTGTATATATTGGGTTTACAACCATTTACTCATATTCTTGTCTTTATTCTGAGCAAACTAATTCATGGGTCATTAATAGGAGCATTTGTGATTGTGTGCTTGCTTCCTAGTTACTATTAGTAAACATGTTGTACATAATGAGGTCATAAAAATAGAGTAATACTAAAAAACAAAAGGATAAATGTAGCCTCAAAATCAAGCACAATGGGTATAGACAAATACCCTTATTCAAAATATAAGGATTACCCAGCCCATTACAAATTGATTGCATGATGCAGAGGAAACTTCAATGAAATTAAGAAATATGGTCTGTTGTATTTTTAATGCCAATTTTCACATCCATAATTTTTCATCTCCCCTGTATCAGATGCTATCATTATTGTCAACATGTATTGATAGTATTAATGTTACAATATTGTACATCGTAACTAAATATAGAAATGTCATGGTTATGACTCAACTCACATAGATTAGAAAACAATATGATCATGTGTACAATCAAACATGCTTTCGATACTTGGAATAAATCAGACAAGGATGAGGTCCTTGTGATCATGCCTCCTCACACATGTCCCATATACCAATCTTGACACATATATCAGGCTCTTAATTTCCCAACTTGATTGAGAAGAGAAGTCTACAAACAAGGGAAGAAAGTAAATTAGAGAATTGAAAGAAAAAGCTCAAAGGTGATATAATATATATATAAATATATATATATATATATATATATATATATATATATATATATATATATATATATATATATAAAGTGAAAATACCAACTTGTCATATATACATGAGGCAATAGGGATATATGTGTGCCATGGATATGGAAATGCAAATGTAAATTAACAAGGGACATTTGTTGCACATGGAAAAGTGATTTGGTAAGTAAGTAACAACAATAAGTAAAGCATTTATGAAATAACAAAAATAAATAAAATAAAATTGTAATGGTGAGAACTAGTAATTTGGGCTGGAAGCTAAAAAGGGATAAGTAACATTGTAGTTGCGAAGGAAATTATTTATTTTTGATGATGGTATATTTTTGTCGATGTCCATGACAAAAGGTTGAGAGGAAATGTATTGTAGACTACAAAACATTTATGAAAACAAGTTTGTATAAAATTGCAATGAATAAAATGTTGCTAGACAATATGAAATGTATGGTGGAAGTAATGATGAGTTCATTTGTTGAGTTGATAATCCATGAGGATGTCGGTGGCCGCCCACCTTTTCCAAGTGTCTCAAAATAGTTTTTTGGAAACTTACTATTTTTAGTAGTTTTTCGGGTCCCAAACTTTCGGGACCATTTTGAGGGCCTAAACTACGTGTTTTCATGATCAGGGACCTCAATGATTTTCGAAGGCTTTGATTGATCCCCCTAAATGAATCCCCTTTTCAATACCTTTCCAAAAAGCTATCGTGCGCCCTAAACGAATATCGTATGCAAAAGTTATGACCTCGGTAAGTTAATGTACTAACTTACCCCAACAGGGCCCACATGACTTTTGGGGCTTCATCTCCTAGGGTTAGGTTTTTGGAATTCATGTTTATTGTAAAAATCACTTTAGAGCTTCATCGTAGTCATCTTCTTGCAAATGAGCGTACCCGTCACATCTCTTCTTAGAGATAAGCTGCCACCATTCTAGCAAGCTTGTTTTCAATATGCAATTTACAGTTTTCAACATATTTCTTATTTAATAGAAGTCAAGTTTTACTGTATCTCTATTATTGTTCACTGTGTCTCTATGTTAATATTATAAATCTATGGTTTCATTTCATTATGCTCATAAATCTAGATCAGTGGTATCAGAGAGGTCTGCTCCTTGTCATTTTTTTAATGCAAGTCCCCAATGCGGTCAGGGTATAGAGAGTTGGGTCTTGAGCTTGTGTCTCTTGAGGAGAAATTCTCTCGCACGCCCAAGAAACTGTCCATGGCGGGAGAAAATAAATATGATGGGACAAGAGATCCTTTCAAAATGCTGCTCGAGGAATCCCTTGAGCGACAAAGGAATGAGATGATGAACAACATTGCACAAATCCTTTGATGGCCACCGACAAGCGACACATCCACCTCAAGCGGAGGCATGTTGGCAGCCATTTCACATTTTTATCTTTTCCTTACTAGCTGCCTACACAAGGGTTTTGAACCCTCAATACTCGTCGCAATTCTTTAAAACAAAACGAAACTATTATCTTGCGCATTCACACACCTGCCTTTCGTTTTCATTTTCACAACTGCAAGCATGAAAACTTTGAGTCGCAAGTCATATCGATGGCATTAAAATCATCTTTGGATTTTTACAGATCTTTTTATGTCGTCATGAATCTTTTTCCTCTAACTCAATAATGGTCATACAGTTGGCAAGACACCAAACCTTTATTCACTTTGCATTTTTGTTAATATGGTTTCAATTTATAAGTTCATGATGCAATGAGTTCTGGTGTCTTTGATTGAATCCTTGTTACAATGGTGATATGCTATTCTATTGTCTTTAATCAAATTCCTTGGTGCAATGTTTCCATGAGAGCACATTAACATTTTGATTAAACTCATGGTGCAATGGTCGATGTATGGGTTTCTTTGAATCATACAAACACTATTGTTGATTTAATATATAGATCAATTGTTGGTTATGAACACTATGGTTTTCGAGTGGTTATTTGATATTTCATTTGGTCAAAATGTTTTGGTTATCAATGTTATGGCTTTCGAGGAGTATGTGAATAGTTCATTTGATAATTGGTTTACAATTTTTTGATTGTGATTTGAATGAATTACCAAGGCGCCGTCGGTTGTACATGCCAACATGAATGTTTTGCATGGTTTCAATTCATTCCTCCACCCTCGCACGCATAGGAATTAAACATCTGCCTTGCATCTCGGGCTACCTCTGTCTGTTTTGAGGAAACTGTGGGAATTGGTCTTGTATCTACCCTGTCTAACCTCTTCACCATTTTCCCTGCTGACTGTGTGCTCTCTCCTATGGCTCATGTAATGCGAATTTAACCCTGTATTGCCTCCCAGAGACACATTTTTGCGTGGGAGATTCTGGGAAAACTGTTTTGAATCCGATCAAACCCTTGAAAACCCAGAACCAAAATTAGCCCCTTTACCTTCAACATGGGCGATTTCCTCAGAAATTGGGTTATTACAGAGATCTAGCTCGTCCTTTACAGGTCAAATTTTAGATCTTCTCCGTGGCTGAAAGGTGCGTTTTGGTCTGTTTGTATTTGCTGAAACATTTATTATTTTTCTAGGCCTGTGCTTCAGAACCCCTCTCACTCATCATTCCATTCCCCTCCTACACTCTTGCTCCCTTTTGAACCCTTGATCAATCCAAAGGTTTATCAAGTAGTCTGTCAGCAAGTTGAAAGACAACAAGCTCTGTTCTTTTTAAAATGTTGATGCAACCACAACCATTGTTAATTCCAAGTTAGCCTGACCAAATCGTATCTCTACAACCAAGGTATGGTATTTCAACAATATTTTTACAATGATCCTGTCTATTTTGAATTTGCAAGAATGATTTCGTTTTTGTATTTGAATTAGTACAAAATATTTCGTTTTGAATTAGCATAAACTATTTTGTTTGCGTTGATTCGTTTGCTAAAATCGAATACAACTATGTTTTGATTGAACTGATTTAGTACGATTTTATTGTTCTTGAATTAGTATAAACGATTGTGTCAACTCTGAGTTAGTTTGATTTAGTTTTGTTTGGTTTGATTCAAAAACAATTTCATTAGTTTTGAATTAATTCAAAAACAATTCTGTCTGTTTTAAATTAGTAATAAAAGAGTTGTTTGATAGATCGCATACATCCCTGTTATCATTCGATTAATTCAATACGATTTCGTTTATTTCGGCATAAAAGATTTGGTTTGTTTTACCAAGAATGATTTTCTTGTTTTGAATTGGTAATAAAGGTTCTGTTTGATTCACTGTATACATTTCTGCTATCATTTGCATTAATTTAAAATGATTTTGTTTGCAAATATGACCAGCTACCGAATCGTTTGATTCTGTTAGCTAGTCATAAAATTTGGATTTTTGTTAATTTTACAAATAAAACATTATCTAAACTTTACTATTCTTATCCATGTACAGGTACACACGAATTTTAATGGAAATTGGACATGCTGTGGCAGTTTAGAACATGCTTTTTGTTATATAGTTTTGTTTTAAGTTGTTAGCCTTAGGCATAAATAGAGATTTGGGAGATTGTTCCCAGATTTTTCCAAACAGTTTTTGATAATTCCCACAGGGATGTTTTACCCTGTGGCCTTTATATACTCATTATTTTTGTAAAGAACCCATCACTGTTGGGAGAACAAAGACGATAGACTTATGATTATGCAGACTCGAATGGAAGTGGATGCTTTGTAACAGCTTTAGATTTCAATTTATCATACTTTCGTTCAAGTTTTGAGCATTTTAATTTGTAAGCAGATTCTTGACTACTTTAGATATCAAGATTTGTTGCAGGTTGATGCGTTATGTTTTAAATTCTGTCCATAGTTGATGTATCTTATTTTACGCACATCAATTACTCTGTTTGAATTTAATAAATAGAAGGTTTATCTTCTTCATTAAATGAACGGTATTGTACAAATCTTCGCACTGAGATTTATCTAAATGTGATGATCTGTAAATCATAAAATTGTTGTTGTTTTATGTCTTGTTTGTTGTGTCATTCGTATCCAAAGAGAGTTGCTGCTTCTTGTTTACGATAAGTTTGTGGAAAATCCAGTGCGGGTTTCCCTCATCGAACAGCTAAATCGAGTGCTGTGAACAGGACAAATAGGAAGCGCTAATTTCAGGTCAGTTTGTCATTTTATTTCAATAGTTAATTAATTATAAGGATTCACTGTAGTGTAGATAGATATATAATATAGTTTGTAGTTTTTATTACTTAGTTAGATAATTATTATTTCATTTCTCAGCACAAATTACTATTCTTATTGATTAACTTAGTTAGCTTTTATTTTATTTCTTTCTCATAAAAATTATAAAAAAATAAAAAATAATTACTTTGCTGTCATAAGACAATTTACAATTGATTTTTGCAAATTTCGATTAAAATTTGTATTCTGTAAATACTATACATACACGATTAAGATTTAATGGTATTGATAGCAGAACATTTGATAAGTAGGATTATTTCTTTATAATATTAGTTAGTAAATTATATATATATATATATATATTAGATTTGTATATAGTTTGCTGTAGCTAGTTTTTTTTACTTAGGTTAATTTCTTTAGTTTAGTTTTTCTTTCACTTTCCTAGGACTTAGATCGGCTAACGAAGCCGCTAAACCCATCGAGGTGAATCATTCCAAATGGCTTGGGTTAAGTGGACAACCCCAGACCGGATTCACTTCTCTAGTTGACGAGCGTGCCATTTCGCCCATCAACAAATGGCGCTAGAAGGAGGGCCGACTGACAAGCTGGCCTTGTAGGAGCCTTTATTTTAAATGTATTCAATTTTCCCCATGGCTCCCCAAATCACTATGTTGGAACATGCTTTCAACTTCTCATTACCCAATGTTCCCAATGAGAAAGTCTCTCGCTTGTCCAAACTCACCTTTGATGGTGAAGGAAATATATCTGCTAAATACCACCTTAACAAGTTTTGGTGCAAATGCATCAAACATGACATCTCAGATTTAAGAGTTTTATGCAGACTTTTCGCTTTTACTTTTAGAGGTCGGATCAAACATTGGTTTGAATCCTTTCCAGCATGTCACATTTTTGATTGGTTTCAATTTGTAGATGAGTTTCTAGGTGCTTTTGAAATTTATGATTTTGATCAATTATGTGAAGAATTTCATACTTCGCTAATCAGCGACGATTCATCTTCAGAAGGCTTTTTGACAAAATTCTATCATATCTGTTATCACTGAAATTTCGTCCACACAGGGCGACAAGAACTCCGCATCATCAACACAGAAAAACAGTCATTCACGGCACAAGGATTAACTCCACAGCACAACAAAAGGGCCAAAACTATACAAAATTGGCTAAAAAATTC
>ML779844.1:418236-428602 GCA_009831015.1 Picea engelmannii | reverse complement strand
TCACCAGTCGTAGCACCACTCTCACAGGAGTCTCCTGCAAACTCGTCGACTCCCACAGTCCACGAACCCATACCTCCTCACGGGCCTAATTCCCTCTGGGAGACGGTTCCCCGACCCCTCACTCAAATTCCCTTCTTCTACCCCCCTTCCTCTATAAATTTAATCTCAATGACATGTCATTGGCATTAAATCTCTTCTATGATGCTTCCATCCCTTCCATCCAGTCATATTCAAGCATGAACGAAGAACTAATTGCAAATCCTATCATTCAACTGCAAGAACAATTCTCTTCGCAAGATGAGAAGAATCCATCCGACAATGTTGAACAAGCTAGGGAGGTAGAATCTATTGACCAGGTTCTTATTGACAACCAAATTGGTTTTTCCTTTGAATCATTGTGTTTTCAGTCTTTGAACAGTATGGAAGAAGATTCATTTCTGGCTCAAGGTGAATATCCTCATTCTTGTAACTCATGCTCTAATCAACATTTAAAATCAGTCATTGAAGAACACTTAAGCGAAGAAAATCGTCTTGAATGTCCTAGTACTCCTATGAAACTGATTAGAGAAAAAGATATGCAACTAGAAGAAGAAACCTTAAACCTTGATCCTCAAAATGCACTTTGTTCACATGAAAGACTAGATGCTTGTCACATAAATTTTGAATTATCTATCACACAAAAGGAAAATCCAGATGATCATATTATGTTGAGGAATTCATCACCAAAACAGAGTAAGAGTTTTAAAGAAAGTGAAGAGAATTGTCTTGAGAATACCATTGTTGAGTATCATAGTTCAAGAGATTCTTTTCATCTGCTTATTTCTGATTCCTTTTATTCTTTATATCCTGATCTATTCATAGATTCTGGTGGACTTGACATCTTACCTACAACATACTACTCTTTTCCGCCACAATCATATCCTTTCGATATGCTAAATTTTGGTGAAATCAATTCCAAACCTAACATTGATAAACTTGGATTTGATGCTTGTTCACTTTCATCACTCACATGGGAAAAGGACATGTTGCGAGATGATTTTACATAGTTTATTGTTGAAAAGGACAATGCATTATATTTTATGGAGATCAAACGTTCTACATTTCATATTCGTTCTTTGCTTAGCTCGAATCTTAATGTTTATACTTCAAATTTTGAAATGATCAATCGCATCAAAGGAAACATTCAAACCAATGATCTAATTGATTGCACAAATCCTCCTATGATGAGTTTTCCATTGATATACTCGTTTCATCAAAGTCATGGTTTGCATCCTCATTTTTGTGACAGGATCTTAGGATGGCTTGAATATTCATATATAAAAAAATTTCATAATAAAGACAAAGTTGTGCCTGCTTTCTTTTTACCTAAGTATCTTGAAAGTAGGCGTGACATATTTCTTTTAGATCCTCCATGTGAAGAAATTAATGAGTACTTAGAGAATTGTCAGGAGAATGGGGCATTTTAGCCTTGGCTGAGGGTTATTTCATTTCCTCGTAATCTTGACAAGTTTTTCAAACTTACTTACACTCGCCCATGCCATTATGACCCTTATCACGACAAGATTGCACAATGGCTGGAGGATTTGTACATCAAGAATATTCAAGAGAATGGTAAGATCATGCTTACTTTGTTTTTAGATGATGATTATGAAGGTAAGTGTGATATGTTTTTGTAATTTGTTGATATATTACCATTCTTATTAATAATGTTTAATCTTGTTTCCATTGCAGGATTGGAGTTACTCCGATGGCTACATTGGAAACATGACTTCACGTAGTATACTCATTTGTTTAATAGTTAGGATAGGTTTAGGAATAGGATTTCTTTCATTTTTATTTCTCACTATTTCTCTTTGTAATAATGCAGTTATGAACGCAAGTGGGTGCACCACGAGAACCATAATACGAATGTTATCAGGGAAGTCTGCTTGATCTTTTCCTCTTTGCTTTTAGTTAATATTTGTTTTCAAAAAACGCAGTATCATCATGTAAATCTTAAATGGAAAGTAAAGAGATAAATAAATCTGAATCAACCCTGACCCAAGGTACCATGAGTGAGACTGTTTTCCCATCAAACAGGATTTTCCTACTTTCTTTCAGTTTCCCAAGGGATTTGTTGCATGAGGTTTTCAGATGCACCTTCTGTACATATTTTCTTTTGTTTTTTTTGGATTTCTTTGCTTTCAAATCTTTCTTCACTGGTGTGTTTTGTTTCTTTTTATGCTTATCAGTATTTCTTTTGAAATACGCATACCTGCATTATGAACTGTTCAGATTAAGAGAACATAAAATTCTTTCTCTGAAATGACTGCTAAAAAATTGTCTAAACATCAAGTATAATGTACTCCTGAAATTTACAGCCATGGTTGAGAAAAGACTGTTGTTTGAAAGAAGTTTATATATTTCAATATGTAAGTAAAGCCTGTCACGATCATCCATTATCTTCTTACGCTGTCCCTGTTCCTTAAGGGAATAACTCAGAAGATGTCTCCCTGCTTTCGAAGGTCGGTTTTGTAAATGAACCATCTCTAAATCTTAATGAAGGACAGTTTTAAAAATTCTTTCAAGGTCTGTAAAAATATGTCTAAAATATCATAATTTTCAGCGTCACCCCGCTCAATTATATATTTTTAAAAAACTAAACAAATCATGAAAGAGTTGTGGGAAGTGCTTGTAAACCCGCCGGGATGCTGAACAGGTCTGCTGGCAGTGGGTAAATGCATGAATGACGCCAAGACAACTTCGTTGAGGTACTAAACAGGCCTGCTAGCAGTGAAGCAATGTCAGGTATATGAAAATTTGCAAATATGGAATCTCTTGACCTTAAAATGTCCTTTATTCTGATCTGGAACTTCTTGGCAGGATACAGATATCAGAGTGGGTTAAATGGCAACCCTATCGAGGCTATGGACGCCTGCTGGCAGCAGTGGCTTTATCAATAGTATTGGAGATTTTATCCTTAATATCATGACTTGCTCGTCTTAAGACTGTTATCAGTTTTCATCTTTTAAGCATAGCTGGAATTTGTTTGATTAATGATGATGTTTAAATAATTTTATGGTTGTTTTTGAGTTAGAATTATTCTAATTATTCTAATCTAGATTTGTTCTTTTGGTAGAGATAACTACTTCTACCAGTGTGTCGCCATTGTTGGTAGCCATTTCACATTTTTATCTTTTCCTTACTAGCTTCCTACACAAGGGTTTTGAACCCTCAATACTTGTCGCAATTATTTAAAACAAAACGAAACTATTATCTTGCGCATTCACACACCTGCCTTTCATTTTCATTTTCATTTTCACGACTGCAAACGTGAAAACCTTGAGTCGCAAGTCATATCGATGGCATTAAAATAATCTTTGGATTTTTATAGATATTTTTATGTCGTCATGACTCTTTTTCCTCTAACTCAATAATGGTCATACAGTTGGCAAGACACCAAACCTTTATTCACTTTGCATTTTTGTTAATATGGTTTCAATTTATAAGTTCGTGATGCAATGAGTTCTGGTGTCTTTGATTGAATCCTTGTTACAATGGTGATATGCTATTCTATTGTCTTTAATCAAATTCCTTGGTGCAATGTTTCCATGAGAGCGCATTAACATTTTGATTAAACCCATGGTGCAATGGTCGATGTATGGGTTTCTTTGAATCATACAAACACTATTGTTGATTTAATATACGGATCAATTGTTGGTTATGAACACTATGGTTTTCGAGTGGTTATTTGATATTTCATTTGGTCAAAATATTTTGGTTATCAATGTTATGGCTTTCGAGGAGTATGTGAATAGTTCATTTGATAATTGGTTTACAATTTTTTGATTGTGATTTGAATGAATTACCAAGGCACCGTCAGTTGTACATGCGAACATGAATGTTTTGCATGGTTTCAATTCATTCCTCCACCCTCACACGCATAGGAATTAAACATCTGCCTTGCATCTCAGGCTACCTCTGTCTGTTTTGAGGAAACTGTGGGAATTGGTCCTGTATCTACTCTGTCTAACCTCTTCACCGTTTGCCCTGCTGACTGTGTGCTCTCTCCTATGGCTCCTGTAGTGCGAATTTAACCCCGTATTGCCTCCCAGAGACACGTTTTTGCGTGGGAGATTCTGGGCAACGGTTTTGAATCCGATCAAACCCTTGAAAACCCAGAACCAAAATTAGCCCCTTTACCTTCAACGTGGGTGATTTCCTCAGAAATTGGGTTATTATAGAGCTCTAGCTCGTCCTTTACAGGTCAAATTGCAGATCTTCTCTGTGGATGAAAGGTGCGTTTTGGTCTGTTTGTATTTGCTGAAACATTTATTATTTTTCCAGGCCTGTGCTTCAGAACCCCTCTCACTCATCATGTCATTCCCCTCCTACACTCTTGCTCCCTGTTGAACCCTTGATCAATCCAAAGGTTTATCAAGTAGTCTGTCAGCAAGTTGAAAGACAACAGGCTCTGTTCTTTTTAAAATGTTGATGCAGCCACGACCATTGTTAATTCCAAGTTAGCCTGACCAAATCGTATCTCTACAGCCAAGGTATGGTATTTCAACAATATTTTTACAACGATCCTGTCTATTTTGAATTTGCAAGAATGATTTCGTTTTTGTATTTGAATTAGTACAAAAGATTTCGTTTTGAATTAGCATAAACTATTTTGTTTGTGTTGATTCGTTTGCTAAAATTGAATAGAGCTATGTTTTGATTGAACCGATTTAGTACGATTTTATTGTTCTTGAATTAGTATAAACGATTGTGTCGGCTCTGAGTTAGTTTGATTTAGTTTTGTTTGGTTTGATTCAAAAACGATTTTGTTAGTTTTGAATTGATTCAAAAACGATTCTATCTGTTTTAAATTAGTAATAAAAGAGTTGTTTGACATATTGCATACATCCCTGTTATCATTCGATTAATTCAATACGATTTCGTTTATTTTCGGCATAAAATAATTGGTTTGTTTTACCAAGAATGATTTGCTTGTTTTGAATTGGTAATAAAGGTTCTGTTTGATTCACTGTATACATTTCTGTTATCATTTGCATTAATTTAAAATGATTTTGTTTGCAAATATGACCAGCTACAGAATCGTTTGATTCTGTTAGCTAGTCATAAAATTTGGATTTTTGTTAATTTTACAAATAAAACATTATCTAAACTTGTTTATTCTTATCCATCTACAGGTACACACGAATTTTAATGGAAATTGGACATGCTGTGGCAGTTTAGAACATGCTTTTTGTTATATAGTTTTGTTTTAAGTTGTTAGCCTTAGGCAGAAATAGAGATTTGGGAGATTGTTCCCAGATTTTTCCAAACAGTTTTTGATAATTCCCACAGGGATGTTTTACCCTGTGGCCTTTATATACTCATTATTTTTGTAAATAACCCATCACTATTGGGAGAACAAAGATGATGGACTTATGATTATGCAGACTCGAATGGAAGTGGATGCTTTGTAACAGCTTTAGCTTTCAATTTATCATACTTTCGTTCAAGTTTTGAGCATTTTAATTTGTAATCAGATTCTTGGCTACTTTAGATATCAAGATTTGTTGCAGGTTGATGAGTTATGTTTTAAATTCTGTCCATAGTTGATGTATCTTATTTTACGCACAACAATTACTCTGTTTGAATTTAATAAATAGAAGGTTTATCTTCTTCATTAAATGAGCAGTTATGTACAAATCTTCGCACTGGGATTTATCTAAATGTGATGATCTGTAAATCATAAAATTGTTGTTGTTTTATGTCTTGTTTGTTCTGTCATTCGTATTCAAAGAGAGTTGCTTCTTCTTGTTTACGAGAATTTTGTGGAAAATCGAGTGCGGGTTTCCCTCATCGAACAGCTAAATCGAGTGCTGTGAACATGACAAATAGGAAGCGCTAATTTAAGGTCCGTTTGTCATTTTATTTCAATAGTTAATTAATTATAAGGATTCACTGTAGTGTAGATAGATATATAATACAGTTTGTAGTTTTTATTACTTAGTTAGATAATTATTATTTCATTTCTCAGCACAGATTACTATTCTTATTGATTAGCTTAGTTAGCTTTTATTTTATTTCTTTCTCATAAAAATTATAAAAAAATAAAAAATAATTACTTTGCTGTCATAAGACAATTTACAATTGATTTTCACAAATTTCAATTAAAATTTGTATTCTGTAAATACTTTACATACACGATTAAGATTTAATAGTATTGATAGCAGAACATTTGATAAGTAGGATTATTGCTTTATAATATTAGTTAGTAAATTATATATATATTTTAGATTTGTATATAGTTTGCTGTAGCTAGTTTTTTTTACTTAGGTTATTTTCTTTAGTTTAGTTTTTCTTTCACTTTCCTAGGACTTAGATCGGCTAACGGAGCCGCTAAACACGTCGAGGTGAATCATTCCAAATGGCTTGGGTTAAGTGGACAACCCCGGACCGGATTCACTTCTCCAGTTGACGAGCGTGCAATTTCGCCCGTCAACAAGGCCCCACCCCCTTCAAGATACAAATCAATTTTGATATTCCTATATTTGAAGGTTAAATAGATGCAGATGCCATAGATAAATGATTAAAAATTCTAGAAGGTTGTTTTTCTGTCCACAAGTTTTCCAATAGAGAAAATATTACATTTGCACTCCTCAAGGCGGTCCCCCATGTCAAAGATTGGTGGGAGAATTTTTGTGAGAAAAAGGAAATAGAGGGATCCACATTATTTGCAGTTGCACCCACTTGGGGTTCCTTGAGGGATGCTATTAAGGAACAATACTACCCTGTTTGATGTTATGACAACTTGTATACAAGATGGACCGCACTATGGCAGGAAAGAGACCAAACAATGCTAGAGTTCACCAATGTCTTCCATACCTTGAGCACCAAGTTGGGTATCAAATATTCTGAGCGACATATGGTGCTCAAGTACCATGACAATATGCATAGATATATGCATATATAAATGGATTTTTTGGACATCTCATCCTTGGGCACGACCTATTGATATGCCATCAAAATCGAGCATAAGATTAAACAAAAGACATTGTAGTTTGGGTTTGGGAACCCCTCACAGCAGAAGCAGGGCAAGGGCAGCCACAACTCGTATAACAAAGGAAAGAGAAAAGATGGTTAACCTCAGGAAAACCATTCCAAGCCACAAGAAAAGAAGGACAATGGGAAGATGAAGAAAGATACTGAGAAATGGTGTGACTTCCATAAGAGCCCCTGGCATAACACTGCTGATTTTTGCTCAAAATAGTCATTGGTGGCTGAGGTAAAAGATTATGAATTAGATGCAGGTTTTGACTCTAAGTCAGAACCAAAAAATGGGAGACAAATCATTGATACAGAATCCAGTGCCACCATTTCTACCACCAAGATCCAACCCGATGAACCTGATGAGCCAGATGAAGGAAATCACCTCTTTCATTCATAGATGTGGGTAAAAGGAACTCCGTTGCACTTCATCATTGATAACGATAGTTAGAAGAGCCTAATATTAGTAGAGGTCATCAAGCGGCTAGCCCTGCTGACAACGCCACACCTGCAGCCCTACACCATCGGATGGTTCTGTCAAGGAAGCGATCTTCACTTCAGCCAAGAGTGTCGCATGTCGTACGACATCAAGCTATTCAAAGATGAGTCATTGTGTGATGTTTCTCCCCTTGGATTTTGTGATGTTCTTTTGGTCCAACCTTATTTATGGAAACATCATGTTGTATATGAGTCTAGGCATCATAGTATTATTATTACTTTGAACATTAAATCGTACAGGATACCCGAGGTAGTCCCACCAAAAGCTATTTCCTTGATCTCTGCCAAGCAATGCAGGAAGGTCATTTCTCAGACTGGGAAGATGGTCTTCTTCATCATTTTCCCTTAGAGTGAGTGAAAGGTTGCAACCACATCCATGGCCTCTGCAACCGACCTCTCCACGCAACAGAATAAAGTGGATAAGGTCGTGGAAGAATACAAAGACATATTCTCGTCACCTACTAGGGTACCTCTACACTGTCAGGTCAATCATCCCATCGATCTGACCCCCGACACACCACTTCCCAATGGGTTAGTTTATCACCGCTCTCTACTAGAAAATGAGGAGATCAAGTGTCAGATCCAAGAACTTCTCCACAAGGGGCACATCTGACCCAGTGCATCACCTTGTGGAATCCCAATTGTGCTGGTGCAGAAGAAAGACAAGACCTAGTGACTCTGCATTGATTAATGGGCCCTAAATAAAATCACAGTCAGGAACCGGTACCCGATTCCCTAAATCAACGATCTCCTTGACCAGCTCAAGGGGGCCAAATAATTCAGTAAGATTGATTTGAAGTCTGGCTACCATCAGGTCCCAATAGAATAGACAGATGTATGGTAAACTTCCTTCAAGTCAAAAGAAAGTTTTTTTGAATGGTTGGTCATGCCATTTGGTTTGAAAAATGTCCCAACAAATTTCATGAGGATGATGGACGATATCTTGCGGCCTTTCACTAATTATTTTTTGGTGGTGTATCTAGATGACATCCTCATCTACAACAAGACTTGGGAAGAACACTTGCAACATATTCAGGAGGTTCTACACACTTTGCGGAAACACAAGTTATATGCCAACTTGGAAAAATTCTCTTTCGACATGGACAAGGTCCAATACCTAGGATACATTGTTGATTCACATGGTGTGCATGTTGATCCATCCAAGATCCAAGTCATCCGTTATGGGCCAACCCTAACCACGCTCACTGAGCCTCAGAGCTTCATAGGCCTTGCTAATTTCTATCGCAGGTTCATGTTGGGATTCTCCCATATTGCATGGGACCTGATCCAAATAACCATGGGTGGTGATAAGGAAAAAATTGTGTGGGGCATGTCCCAACAAAAATCGTTCGATGATCTGGAGAAACAATTGTGCTCATCTCCAGTGCTTTCATTATTTGACTTGCAACAATCCTTTGAGATCGAGACAAATTCTTCAGACTATGCTGTGGGCACAATCCTCACTCAACACGACCACCCCATGGCATATCATAGTGAGACTGGTCCAGGGGATCAAATTTTTCTCAAAATTCAAAGTGCTCGGAATCACTTCAAATCGAATGAGAGCGTAGGCCTCGTTGTTACAAACCCAACGCAACTCGTTTGGGTTCAAACGAATGTCGGGAGCGAGAGATATCGCGTTCTGTTCAAAATGACAAACAGGCAAAAAAAGGGATTCTGACTGTACAGTCCGTACGGTTGCTGACGTGGCAGTCTGTACAACATGTGGCAGAGATGAGTGGAAGACAGTTGGCAGATGTGGATGAATGACATTGCAACACGTGGAAATATTTGGTTGTTGTACGGTGCCACGTGGACCAGTCATGGGCTGCCACATGGCACCCTGTTATTTGTTGCTTGTATAAAATTTCATTGGAGTCCACCGGGTTCGACCCCGTGACCTCCACCCACGTATAACCTTTGCAAAGTTTGCATTGCCAATGCGCCACACCATATTCCTTGTTATATATATGGTTTCACATAAATTTAAGTTTGAATTGTTTTATGTTGGCGCGGGGGTCCGGGCTGGGGCTTAGCCCCAGCTCTCGGTCGCATATAACGATACCATATGACCCTCTATCAATCTGGTTGGCGTGCGCACACATTTGCATTTTTGATTTGGTTTGGATTGTGGTTCAAACGGTTATCAAACCAACGACCCGACACTTGTCATGACCACACTCGTCCTTAAATTTTGAGCCCCGTTTGCACTTGCGCGTGGTCATATGGGTCATACGACCACGACCTTGGCAGTTAGGGGCTAGGTGCACCCGTAACCGTCCTACAGTTCACACCATTTGTACGGTTGCGCCGGTGCTGAGTTTTAACGCTTAAATATGCGTGGGGGCTAGGTTGAGCCAACAAGGGTGCAAATTGTAGATGCAGAGACAACAAGTTTGAAGGGGGACTTCCAGGAAGCCTATCTTCTTCAATTTTTGGCCAAACGAGGTGCCGAAAAAGACCAGCTAGGGGTTTTTGGACGTCTTGAAGCCATTGGAGTAGTCTATTTGGTGTTTTGAGCATTGTAAATCACATTTATGAGCACTTTGAGCAAATAATACAAAAGATCCATTGGAAGCTAGACCAAGAGATGTAGCCCAAGAGAGGGGTGAACTCCTTTATCATTTGCTGTGTTATGTGTTTTCTGTTCACTGTTATTGCTGCTGTTTATATGCATCTTGAGTGAGTAAATTCTATTAAATTTGTGTTGCAAAGTTGATCCATTTGCATTTTAACACATAAATTTAACTTGCAAATATTTTCAAGAATACAAGTCTTCTTCATTTTTAGATCAAGTTGGTATCAAAGCATAGGTTTTTGAAGACTTGATTATTTGCAAGTGTTT
>ML779844.1:383962-406504 GCA_009831015.1 Picea engelmannii | reverse complement strand
GGGGGGGGGGGGGGGGGAATTTTTTGTAGCCCCCTCCCTGGCGGGGGATTCAGGGGAAGCTCCCCCAAAGAGAAATATTGGGAAAAATTTCCTTATAAAATATTGTAATTTCGTAGTCAATATGGACCATTCATTATAAGGTCGTAGATCTGATGGTAGAAGTTATTTTTAGGGTTTTTTTTCCCTAGAAGGAAACCCTCTTTTATGAGGGAATTGTATTACGACTATGTATGATCACAAATATTGTATTCTGAGAGAGGATACTGTGAGAGAAAGAAGAGGAAGTTACAACAGGTGTGTTGTAGGTTGTATCCCTTCATTTTGCTAGATAATAATAAGGAAGGACCTAACAATTTATTTGGTGGACGTAGCCCACACCAGGTGAATCACATATATCTCTGTCTCTATTGTATTGTGTATCTTCTGTGTTTTATTTCCGTATTTGTTTTATTTATTTATTCACGATCATGTTTTTCTAACAACTGGTATCAGAGAGAAAGGTAACTCACAGGAAATAAAGAGGGTTCATGGTTTGAGTGGGAGAAATGGCAGAAGATGGAAAGTTTAGGGTCGAGAAATTTAATGGCCAAAACTACCAGTTATGGAAGATGCAGACGAAATATTATTTATATAAAAATGATCTATTCCTACCATTGGGTGGAATAGCAAAGAAGCTGACGACCATGAAGGACGAAGAATGGGAGGTTCTTGATAGAAAGGCACTAGGAATAATACAGATGAGCCTGACAACATCAGTGGCTTTCAATATTTCAAAAGAAAAGAAAACGAAGGAGATGATGGATGCATTGACTAAACTGTATGAAAAACCCTTGATGTCCAATAAGGTATTTCTAATGAAGAGATTATTTAATATGGAAATGTTAGAAAGTGGGTCTTTTACAGACCATTTAAATGAATTTAATACAGTTACTAATCAACTAAGTTCTATAAAAGTGGACTTTGATGATGAGGTCAAAACTCTTCTAATCCTGTGCTCATTGCCAGAAATATAGAATGGATTGGTCATGGATGTAAGTAACTCTGCCTCGGGTTCAAACACTCTAAAATTTGAATATGTTGTTGGTGTTATCCTTAGCGAGGAAATGCAACAGAAAATCATAGGTGAGACATCAGATAATGTGCTAATCATGGATAACAGGGGAAGACAAAATGATAGAAGAAAGGGCTCATGGAACCACGAGAATTCTAGGAAGGGAAGATCCAAATTCAGACTAGGAAAAATAGAGTGCTAGAATTGTGGGAAGAAAGGACATCCGAAGAAATACTAAAGAGCTCCAAAGAAACAAAGATATGGACAACAAGAGAAAAATCAAGAAGCAAATGTAATGGGTGATGTGTTACAAGATGCTTTGATTCTTTTTGTAGATAATATTTCTAAGTCTTGGGTAGTATATTCAGGGGCTTCATTTCAAGCCACACCCCATAGGAAACATTTTCTAGATTATGTTCAAGGTGATTTTGGACAGGTTCATTTGGGTGATGATGCACCATGAAAAATTGTTGGAATGGGTAAGGTACAAATAAATAAAAAGAATGGAAACCAATGGTTGTTGAAAGAGGTAAGACATGTTCCGGATCTAAGGAAAAATATTATTTCAACAGGGCAGTTGGAAAGTGAAGGTTGTATATCTATATTTACAGATAAGGTGTGGAAGGTCACCAAATGATCACTGGTGATAACAAAAGGAAAGAAGGTAGGTACATTGTATTTATGTACTAATAATACTGATTCTTCTATCTCTTTAGTTTCTATAGGAGTGAATACAACACTTTGGCATCATAGGCTTGGACACATGAGTGAGAATGGGATGCAAATACTTCACAAAAGAAATTTGTTGCCAGATCTTAAACAAATTGATTTGGATTTCTGTGAGCACTGTGTTTATGAAAAACACAAGAGAGTCAGATTTCTCAGAGTTGGAAAAGAAAATAAGAGTGAAAGGTTAGAGCTTGTGCATACAAATGTATGGGGACCAATTCAGGTATCAACTCTTGGTGGCTCTCGTTATTATGTTACTTTTATTGATGACGCAACTAGAAAAACTTGGGCTTATTTCATTCGACAAAAATCAGAGGTTTTTGACACTTTTAAGAAATGGAAAGTTTTGGTTGAGAATGAGACATGAAAAAGGGTTGAAGTATCTCAGATCAAACAATGGAGGTGAATATTGCAATAAGGAGTTTGATGATTACTGTTCATACCATGAGATTCCTAGAGAGAAAATAGTTCCAGGAAAACCACAATAAAATGGTGTGTCAGAAAGGATGAACACAAAAATCATGGAGCGTGCAAGGAGTATGGGATTGCATGCTAGGTTGTCCTTACAGTTCTGGCTAGATGTTGTAGATATTGTTGTTTAATTAATAAACAAAGGACCTTCAAGATCTTTGGATGGTGGAATTCCAGAGGAGGAATGGACAGGTAAAAAGGTAAACTATTATTTTTTGAAGACTTTTGGTTGTGAAACATTTGTCCATATTTATAAAGAAAATAGAACAAAACTTGAGGAAAAATCCAAGAAGTGTACCTTTATTGGATACAATGTTAATGATTTTGGTTATTGTTGGGCTCCAGTTTTGTCATACTTTTTTCGTTATAAATACACTCATATGTTGGTTGTGGAGCTCGATTATCTTCCTGATTAAGAGGTCTTTTGTTTTCAGCCGTGTTTATACCCCATGAAGTATTTACACCCCAGAAGTATGTACACTCTTCCACGTGGGGGAGTGCAGAGGGGGGTTACCCCCTCTACGGGGTCCAGGGGCGCTATCCCCTCGGCTAGGGTGTTCGGGGGCAAGCGGGCCCTCGGTAGGGGTTTGGGGGCAGCGTCCCCCGAAGGAAAAATTTCCTTGTAAAAGTATATTGTAATTTCATTGTAAATCTGGACCATTCATTATACGCATATCTAGTGATAGAAGTTATGTTAGGGTTTTTTTGCCTAGAAGGAAACCTTCTCTTATGAGGGAAACATATTGCGGGTGTGCATCATAGCAAATATTGTATTCTGAGATAGGAGACTGTGAGAGAAAGAAGAGGAAGTTACAATGGGTTTGCTATAGGTTGTATCCCTTCATTTGCTAGATAATAATAAAGGAAGGACCTGGCAATTTCTCTGGTGGATGTAGCCCACACTGGGTGAACCACGTATATCTGTGTCTCTATTGTATTGTGTATTTTCTGTGTTTTATTTCCGCATTTGTTTTATTTTATTGCACCACGATGCTGTTTTTCCAAAAACTGGTATCAGAGGGAAATGTAACTCGCAGGAAAAGAGGGTTCCTGGTTCAAGTGGGAGCAATGTTGGAGGATTGAAAGTTTAGGGTCGAAACATTTAACGGCCAAAACTACCAGTTATGGAAGATGCAGATGGAATATTATTTATATCAGAAGGATATATTCCTACCATTGGGCGGAATAAAAATGAAATTGATGGCTATGAAGGATGAAGAATGGGAGATTCTTGACAGAAAGGCTCTAGGAATGATACAACTGAGCTTGGCAACGTCAATGGATTTCAATATTTCGAAAGAAAAGACAATGAAGGGTTTGATGGAAACATGGACTAAATTGTATGAAAAACCCTTGGCATCCAACAAGGTATTTCTAATGAAGATATTATTTAATATGAAGATGTCAGAAGGTGGGTCTATTGCAGATCATTTAAATGAATTTAATACAGTTACTAATCAACTAAGTTATGTAAAAGTGGACTTTGATGATGAGGTCATAGCTCTTCTAATCTTGTGCTCCTTTCCAAAAAGATGGAACAGATTGGTCATGGCTATAAGTAACTCTGTCTCTGGTTCAAATAATTTAAAATTTGATGATGTTGTTGGTGTTATCCCTAGTGAGGAAATGCGACGGAAAAGCACATGTGAGATATCAGGTAATTCGTTGAACATGGGGGATAGGGGAAGACAAAAGGATAGAGGAAAGGGCTCAGGGAACCGCAAGAACTCTAGGAAGGGCAGATCCAAATCCAGACTTGGAAAGATAGAGTGCTGGAATTGTGGGAAGAATGGACATCTGAAGAAAGACTGCAAAGCTCCAAAGAAACAAAGAGATGGACAACATGAGATAAATCAGGAAGCAAATGTAATAGGTGATGTGTTACAAGATGCTTTGATTCTTTCTGTAGATAATATTTTTGAGTCTTGGGTGGTAGATTCAGGGGCTTAATTTCATGCCACACCCCATAGGAAACATTTTCTAGATTATGTTCAAGGTGATTTTGGACAGGTTCATTTGGGTGATGATGCACCATGCAAAATTGTTGGAATGGGAAGGGTAAAAATAAAGCAAAGCAATGGAAACCAATGGTTGTTGAAAGAGGTAAGACATGTTCTAGATCTAAGGAAAAATCTAATTTCAACAGGACAGTTGGCAAGTGAAGGTTGTATATCCATATTTACAGATAAGACGTGGAAGGTCATCAAATGATCATTGGTGATAACAAAAGGAGAGAAGGTAGGTACATTGTATTTATGTACTGGTAGTACTAACTCTTCTATATCTTTATCTTCTACAGGAGTGGATACAACACTATGGAATCACAGGCTTGGACACATGAGTGAGAAGGGGATGCAGATAATTCACAAAAGAAATTTGTTACCAGATCTTAAACAAATTGATTTGGACTTCTGTGAGCATTGTATTTATGGAAAACATAAGAGAGTCAGTTTTCTTAGAGTCGGAAAAGAAAAGAAGAGTGAAAGTTAGAGCTTGTGCATACAAATGTATGGAGACCAACTCATGTATCATATCTTGGTGGCTCTCATTACTATGTTACCTTTATTGATGATGCAACTAGAAAAACTTGGCTTTATTGCATTCGACAAAAATATGATGTTTTTGATACTTTTAATAAATGGAAATATTTGGTTGAGAATGAGACAGGAAAAAGGTTGAAGTGTCTCAGATCAGATAATGGAGGTGAATATTGCAACAAGGAGTTTGATGATTACTGTTCATACCATGGGATTCATAGAGAGAAGACAGTTCCAAGAAAACCACAAGAAAATGGTGTGTTAGAAAGGATGAACAGGAAAATCATGGAGCGTGCAAGGAGTATGAGATTGCATGCTGGTTTTCCCTTACAGTTCTGGGCAGATGCTGTAGATACTACTATTTACTTAATAAACAGAGGACCTTCAAGCTCTTTGGATGGTAGAATTCCAGAGGAGGAATGGACAGAAAAAAGGTAAACTATTCTTTTTTGAAGACTTTCAGTTGTGAAGCATTTGTCCATATTGATAAAGAAAATAGAACAAAGCTTGAGGCAAAATCCAAGAAGTGTACCTTTATTTGATACTGTGTTAATGATTTTGGTTATCACTTATGGGATTATGAAAATAAAAAAATCATTAGAAGTAGAGATGTCATATTCAATGAGAAGGTCATGTACAAAGATCAGTTGCAGGGAAAGAAACTGGAAAAAGAAAAACTAGAATACACAGTGCTTGATGAGATCACTGGAAAACAAATTCCAAAGGAACCAGAAAATCAAAATGTACAACAACAAGATAAACATTTACCTCAAACTCCTGCAAGTGTAGTTAGAAGATCTACGAGGTTAAGTATACCCCCTAAATGATACTCTCCTTCATTGTATTATTTATTGTTGACTGATTATGGTGAACCAGAATGTTATGAAGAGGCAATGCAGGTAGACACAAAAAATAAGTGGGAGCAAGGCATGAAGGAGGAAATGGATTCCTTGGTAAATAACCAGAATTGGGACTTGGTTTAGTTGCCTACAGGAAAAATAACATTGCAGAATAAATGGGTTTACAAGTTGAAGGAAGAAGATGGAGGAGAAAAACGATACAAGGCTAGACTTGTTGTAAAGGGGTTTGCACAAAAGAAAATTATAGATTTTGATGAAATATTTTCTCCTATTGTTAAAATGACTTCAATTAGGACTATTTTGAGTCTCATGGCAGTAGAAGATTTGCATCTTGAACAGTTAGATGTAAAAACAACTTTTCTCCATGGGGATTTGGAGGAAGAGATTTATATGCAGCAGCCACATGGATATGAGGTCAAAGGGAAGGAGAATTTGGTATGAAGGTTGAAGAAAATCTTGTATGGCCTAAAGAAATCTCCAAGGCAATGATATTTGATGTTTGATAGGTTTATGACAGAACATGGTTATAGTAGATGTCATTTTGATCACTGTGTTTATTTTAAAAAGATAGAAAATGGAAGCTATATTATCTTTCTATTGTATGTAGATGACATGCATGTTGCAGGGTCTAATATGCAGGATATAAATGTTCTCAAAAAGAAATTAGAGAATTCATTTGCGATGAAGGATTTGGGTGCTGCAAAGAAAATCCTTGGTATGAGAATAACAAGAGACAGGAAAAATTGCAAATTGACATTGTCTCAGGGTGAGTACATAGAGAAGGTGTTGGAGAGGTTTAGAATGCAGAATGCAAAACCAGTTAGTACACCTTTAGCCAGCCATTTCAAATTAACTAAGGAAATGTGTCCCAAGACACAAGAAGAGATAGAATACATGTCCAGGGTCCCTTATTCATCAACAATTGCCAGCTTGATGTATGCAATGGTTTTCACAAGACCAAATATTTCACATGCAGTGGGAGTTGTGAGTAGGTATATGAACAATATAGGTAAAGAACATTGGGAGGCAGTAAAGTGGATTCTCAGGTATCTGAGAGGTACTGCTACTCATGCATTATGTTTTGGAGGTTCAGAAAATTTTCTACAGGGATATGTTGATTCAGATATGGCAAGTGATAAAGACATCATGAGGAGCACTACAGGGTATGTTTTTACTATAGGTGGAACAACAATAAGTTGGATTTCAAAACTGCAAAAGGTTGTTGCACTTTCAACAACAGAGGCAGAGTATGTTGCTTCTACAGAAGCTAGTAAAGAGATGATTTGGTTACAGAGGTTTATGAAGGAATTGAGAAAGAAGCAGGAGAATAGCAGGTTGTACTGTGATAGTGAGAGTGCCATTCATCTTGCAAAGAACTTAGCCTTCCATTCGAAGACTAAGCATATACAATTGAGGTAACACTTCATACGATCCAACTTGGAAGATGGACATTTGAAGTTGGAAAAGATACACACTAGCCAGAATCCTGCAGACATGTTAACAAAGGGAGTAACTAGGGAGAAACTGAGTTCCTTCTTAGTTTCAGTTGGTCTTCAAGAATGAAGATGAATATGAGAAATTTTCTAGGTCCAAGAAGTTTCAGAGTCCAGCATATACAACAATGGTGGAGTTGTTGAGATTAGTCTCCAAGTGGGAGATTGTTGGTTGTGGAGCCTGATTATCTTCCTAATTCAGAGGTCTTTTGTTTTCAGCCGTGTTTATACCCCATGAAGTATTTACACTCGAGAAGTATGTACAGTCTTCCACGCAGGGGAATGCAGAGGGGGGTTATCCCCTCTGTGGGGTCAAGGGTGGCTATCCCTTCGGTTGGGGTGTTTGGGGGCAAGCGGGCCCCTGTCAGAGGTTCGGGGGCAACGTCCCCCGAAGGAAAAATTGCCTTGTAATTTCATTGTAAATCTGGACCATTCATTATAAGGTCGCAGATCTAACGGTAGAAGTTTGTTAGGGTTTTTTTCCCTAGAAGGAAACCCTCTCTTATGAGGGAAATGTATTGCGGCTGTGCATCATAGCGAATATTGTATTCTGAGATAGGATACTGTGAGAGAAAGAAGAGGAAGTTATAGCGGGTTTGCTATAGGTTGTATCCCTTCATTTGCTGGATAATAATAAAGGAAGGACCTGACAATTTCTCTAGTGGACATAGCCCACACTAGGTGAACCATGTATATCTGTGTCTCTATTGTATTGTGTATCTTTTGTGTTTTATTTCTGCATTTGTTTTATTTTATTGCTCTGCGATCCTGTTTTTCCAACATCATCATTACACCTTCTCCCCACATTTCATCAATAATATATCCCTAATTACATCATAAACCTCCATTATCTCTTGTTATTTATCCTATGTGTTTAATACATAATTTTCCATATTTTTAGTGATTAAAAGAATGATTATACAATAGTTTTGCTGATGATGGTTTAATCCTATGTTTCTATGTCCAAACAATATGTTCCTGCACTATTTCTGCACTCTAAGTCATCCGGTACCAAAAGGTTCTACAGTCATCCGGTACCTGCACAGTCATCTGGTACTCACACTCCATGTCCTCCGGTACTTGTAATTCAACTCATCCAGTACCAAAATGTTCCAAAAACCATCCGGTACTAGAACGTTCCAGGTCATCTGATACCAGCATCAACAACCATCCAGTATTGGATTATAGTCGAAAATTTGGAATGCTTCTAGAGGAAAATCGGGGACATGGGTTTTGTCCAGAACGAAGTTTCTATGCAGAAAATAGTTTCATAATTCACCCAGCTCACGCTTGTGGACCTCCAGGTCAGGGAGAATGATTCTATAAAAATTAGTAAAAATCTCAAACTGCCAACTTGCGCATCGATTTTCGTGTAAATGGTATCAGATCTAAAAATTCTACGATATGGGTTTTGTCTAGAATATGGAAAATTAGGTTAGTGAAAGGACGTTTTTCAAAATTCTAAATGGTTTAAGATTTATGGGTGGATCTTGAACTCGAATTTGCCCAAATTGATGAAAAACCCAAATTTTTGTGATTTCATTCCAAAAATTGTAAAATTGGTTTTAACCAAAATTTGAGTTGGGGAATTTGGTTTTATCCATTCCTCCATGGATTTATTGTATAAATAAGCTTCATAAGGCTGTGAGAACCCAATTTTCATTATGATCATTCTTTTGTAATGGAGGTTAATGTAATAGAGGAAAAGAGTTATGATGTTGTTGTTGTAATTTGAGCTTGAATTTAAGTAGATGAAAGATGATTGATTTCAGATTTGTGGTGCATCATTGGGTTTTCATCTGAATTATCTCTAGCAACAATTTCCAACTTGGGAGGGCCCCTCAAGATTGGTAATGTGCTGCTAATTTATATTTGTTTGTTAGATTTGTTTAATTTTTTTTTTATGTATATGTTAGTTTATCTCCGTGTGAGAGATTTTTGTTGCATTGTTAATTGATTCATAGATTAGATGTTCTATTCAGTTTGCTAATTGATTTATGTTAATTTTATTTATTGGTTAGCTCAGACTTTGATTTTTCTTAGTGTGACAGATGTGCGTAGATGAATTTCTGAACTTGCATTCCTTTGTTTCATAAAACAATGAAATGTTTGATTGCTTGATTTCATTTTCTGTACTGTATATAGTTCTCAGCTCCCATTTACTTATTGAAATTCATGATTTCTTTTCATGCTCAATAAATTTTTGATCACACAGTTTTGTTTTAGTATTTCATTTTGTTTGGCTTCTTATTGCAAGCTTGTAATTTTACTCACCAAAGGACATATTAAGGGTCTAACTTGTGAGATATGGCCTCCCTGTGATGGGCTTCATCCCAGGGAGTTAGTTTATTTCCTGTCACTTGAATTTATTTCTATTTTCTTGTTTCTTTTATTGCATTTAAAGTGTGGATCCGCTATAGGAAATAATCATTGAAGGACATAAAACTTAAGTAAGATACTCATGATTAATCAAACAAAAATCACCCTGAGTGCATGAAATATTGTGATCTAAGCCTTTATAGCACTAAGTTATTCCTGTGTCCAAGTGATGAATCCTTAGTGTTTATCTCCCACAATTTACATTTAAATTTTGCAGTGTGGGTTTGAAGATTGTTTTGTCGGCTTTAGATTAGGCTAGATTAGGCTCCAATCATGCATTCCCTGTGCTTGTACCTTGAATCTTACGAGCCCCAGTTGATAATTTAATGTGTGAATTAATAGTGCATATATTTAGCCCCACTTTTTTGGTGTCATTGTCGGGGAGGTGCTAAAGGGATTAGAGCATAGGTAAGTTGCTTTTATTTCTCCAAAGTCTTTATTGTTTCTTTTATGCAAGTGTGTTTCTTTTCATGAAAGTGTGGTGTGCTTTTAAGGATGACCTAAGGGCAGAGAGAAGATGATAAGACGTGAGGGAAGATCCCACGCATCCACTTTAGTGGGGTTGCTCCAAAGTTAGGTTGTCCTCTTCCTTTCAGTGGTTATAATTTTTGTTGTATTAGCATTAGCATTTTTTTTATATATGATAAGAGAAGCTAACTTGTGTGAACAGATAACTTGGTGACAACAGGGTCCTAGTAGCATGGTGACGCTTCATGTATATAATTGGTTTGCTTACATTTTCTTTTAGTTTGCTTCTTTTTATTTCTTTAGGATTTTAAATTTTTTTTTGGGCACTATAAGAACCCCCCTCTACACTAATCCATGTGTGAAATAGAGCCCATCAAACAACAAGGAATCAAATATGATCAAGAGATTGGAAGAACTCTCTCCATCCTAGTAGAAGCTGGGATCTCAATCTCTGCCTCGCAAAAAGAACAAATCTTGACAACTGTCAAGAACTTAAATGTCGCTCCACATCCACAAGAAGATCTAGAAGTATCCTTTGATTCCCTTTTTCCAATATATTGAGGAGACCGAAGAATCATGGACCACATTTGATGGAGAGTCACCATGAGAACCCAAGATCAAGGAGTTTTTGATATGCCTTTCTGAAGATCCTACATGAACTGACAAGACTTGTTATTCGAAAGAAGATGATCTGCCTGGCATGACAGAAGGAGACAAGCAAAGTGGTCTAAATAAGGAAGTGAACCAAGAACATCATGACTATATCGAACATTGGTTCCAGATGACAACCAGATTGAACCACCGCTCTCTTCTTCAACAACTCTTCACATCATCACCAAATTAGCTGGTTCTTTGTACTTTGGTATGCATTAAAGATTCTATTTCAAACCCGAGTATGAATGTGTTTTTACACCTGTTACACACATGGTAACATTGGAAATATTCTTACATGTGAAATGTGATTTCTTGTTCTTAGATAAGATAGAGTAAAAGTTGCGTGTTAGTTAACCTAGTTCTAAATAAATGCAACATCTTTTCATGTTTCTTTTCAAATAAATGAAATGAGATGAAGATAATATTGGTGATCTAACATCAAAAACCAAAACAACTTAAGATATTTATTCTTCTTATTACATACAGATTTCTGACTATTAATAATAACAGTTGCTCATGCGTCTAATCTTTAAAATATTATGGGGATTTACAAAATCTTTAAGGTCTTCATAATGATGCCCATAGGTAACTTGTACATCCTACTTTCATATAAGAACTTGTTATTCAAGCATTATTATCAAATACTAGCAAGAGAGTGAATGAAACTTCTACTTGCGAGGGAACATAATCTTATATGGATAAGATGAAATTGGGGACTAGAGGCACTTTTAGGTCATTATCTCATGGCCTCATCCACCACATTAAGTAAGTTTGACCATGATATGTCTTTCGACTAATCTCAGTACATAAGTCTATTTTTCATACGAACAAACTTTTATGGACAATCTATAAATTATCTTCCAACCCAATACCATCCCATACTGTAAAAAGGTTTTCAAATATGCTTCCCCATTTAACCATTCGAAATAAATTTATAAATTTTATCTTAAGGGTAAATATTGGGACAAGAGCCTTTGATGGAAAATGGGTGTAAGAGACTAATCCATTGGGATACTGAACAGGTTTGCTGGCAGCAAGTACCGGCCTGTGGTATAACTAGGAAAACCCATCAGGGTACTGAACATGCTCGTGGGAAATGGGGCATTATTCATGGGAAGGATATTTATTAGATGTCAAAATTACCCCATTAGATTAATGAACATGCTTGCTAGAAATGGGTTCTGATTTTGATGTCTTTCATTATGCCTAATCTATATTTGTCTGTAAGAACAATATACTTGTGTAAATCCTTAAGAAGAAGCATGCATGGTTGAACAAAATGCTAATGAACCTCATCTAATTGCCATTTGAGAATGTCCGTAAGATGGTATTAAGATCCCGCCATTCATACCTAGGATGTCATTTTCCTCGAGGTGGGACCCATAAGTGTAGGAGTCTAATAAACTCAAATGCAAACTTTATCAATATCACTTGAATGACACAAATTCTCTGAGAAATTAAACAGGGATGATTGGTTTCCTATCGGTTTCTCATTTATTAAAGACCACTTATGGTTCCTCATGTTCCTCATGTTCTCCTGTTCAAGGATGAGAAGAAAATTCCCCCATCATACTTAACATGGTTTCTTGAACACACAACTGTTAATGATTGATGAAATTGTATGTAATAAGTAATTTAGGAATTTCCTTTATGTTTGTAATGTTTTAAAATTAATTTCATTTCCAAATTTACAAGCATGGATAAAGTTTAATTTTTGGTTGTTTCTTTGGCATAACATCAATGTTTATTTATTCTCTCATAATACAAGTGTTGGTTTAGTTCTTTTATATTTTTTTGTTCCAGTACTGTTGGTACAGAAACCAATAGGTTTCTGTACCAATAGTACATAAATTTAAATATTTTTCGAGGGTACTTTTTGCAGGATATTTTCAGCAGCTCTCAGCTTTGGCATACTTCATTTCCCTCCTTCAATCAACATGCACTGGTTCCACATAGTCCTCTTTCATCTTGCAACAATTTGATGTGCTAATAAGAGTTTGCATGAGGACATGCAAATCAACAGGCGTGGGGGAGAGAGAGATATAAGGAATCTCAACAGATCAACATTCATCAATAGTCTCCTAGATCTCTAGTAGCTCTCAGTCTTGTTCGACTTAATCTTCAGTTTCAACGAGCATGTACTCCCATTCATCTTCCACTTTATCAACCTACAATGCATATTAAAGTGAAGGTAACTTGAGGTAAAACTAGTACAAATATTTTTAATTTACTAAGAATTTGTAAAACGTGATGCATAACCACTATTACCCACTCCACATTCCATTATGCATTATCACAATTACTCAGTAAAACCTCCATCTTCACTCCACTTGTCATAGTAAAAATTATACATTGATCATAAGACCAAGTAATGAAAAGGAAATATGTGGTATACAAATACAAAGAAACATCTATAGTGTCTTCTCCTTGTACATAATAAAGAATTCTTAAGTCATCTTAGTGTTATGAATAAGAGGATGAAGTCATTGTTGCATATCTAAACAAAGAACCACAAAGTAAATATTGGTCTTAAAATTGATGTAAGATACAGAGTATAAAGGCATCCAAGTTCATACGACCACCATCACCATCATTTTATAAATCATTCTCCACATGCACACCATTCACCATCACTCTGATGCCCCATCCACTGCTTGTCTTCCATTTTTATGATAATTTTGTTTCTCTGTTTGAAATTCAATCCATGATAGTTTCCAAAGTGTCGCTCCACAAGAACCAAAACCTACACAAAAGAAACAATGTCACATAAATCTATAAGCAGAGTATCATAAGTTTTTCACCTTGTTTGCATGAGGACATGCAAATCCTTGGGTTTGGGGGTGTGTTGAGCTCCAGTTTTGTCATACTTTCTTCCATATAAATACACTCATCATTACACCTTCTCCCCACATTTCGTCAATAATATATCCCTAATTACACCATAAGCCTCCATTATCTCTTGTTATTTATCCTATGTGGTTAATACATAATTTTCCATATTTTTAGTGATTAAAAGGATGATATACAATAATTTTGCTGATGATTGTTTAATCCTATGTTTCTATGTCCAAACAATATGTTCCCGCACTCCAAGTCATCCGGTACCAGAAGGTTCTACAGTCATCCGGTACTCACACTCCATGTCATTTGGTACTCGCAATTCATCTCATCTGGTACTAGAATGTTCCAGAAACATCTGGTATGAGAATGTTCTAGGTCATCCAGTACCAACATCAACAACCATCTGGTATTGGGTTATAGTCAAAAATTTGGAATGCTTCTAGAGGAAAATCCAGGACATGGGTTTTGTCCAAAACGACATCAAAATGCGTACTTGAGTGTCATAATTCACCCACCTTACATGCGTGGACCTCCATCTTAGGGGGAATGATTATGCAAAAATTAGTGAAAATCTCAAATTGCCAACTTGCGCCTCGATTTCCATGCAAATGGTATCATATCTAGAAATTCTACGATATGGGTTTTGTCTATAATATGGAAAATTGAGTAAAATAAGGGGATTTTTTCAAAATTAAAAACGGTTTAAGAGTTATGTGTGGATATTCAACTCGAATCTACCCAAATTGATGAAAAACCCATATTTTTGTGATTTCACTCCAAAAATTGTAAAATTGATTTTAACCAAAATCTGAGTCGGGGAATTCGGTTTTATCCATTCCTCCATGGATTTCATGTATAAGTAAGCCTCATAGGGCTGTGAGAAGGATCCAATTGTCATTATGATCATTCTTTTGTAATGGAGGTTCATGTAATAGAGGAAAAGAGTTATGATGCCATTGTTGTAATTTGAGCTTGAATTTCAATAGATGAAAGATGATTGATTTCAGATTTGTGGTGCATCGTTGGGTTTTTATATGAAGTATCTCTAACAACAATCGCGAGCTTGGGAGGGCCCCTCAAGATTGGTAATGTGCTGCTCATTTATATTTGTTTGTTAGATTTGTTTAATTTATTTTTATGTATATGTTAGTTTATTTCTATGTGAGAGATTTTTGTTGCATTGTTAGTTAGATTAGATGTTTTATTAATTTTGCTAATTGATTTATGTTAATTTTATTTATTGGTTAGCTCAGAATTTGTTTTTTCTTAGTGTGGCAGATATGCGTAGATGAATTTATGAACTTGCATTCCTTTGGTTCATAAAAACAATGAAATGTTTGATTGCTTGATTTCATTTTCTGTACTGTATATAGTTCTTAGCTCCCATTTGCTTATAGAAATTCATGATTTCTTTTCATGCTCAATAAATTGTTGATCACATAGTTTTGTTTTAGTATTTCATTTTGTTTGGCTTCTTATTGCAAGCTTGTAATTTTACTCACCAAAGGACATATTAAGGGTCTAAGTCGTGAGATATGGCCTCCCCATGATGGGCTTCATCCCAAGGTGTTAGTTTATTTCTTGTCACTTGAATTCATTTTTGTTTGCTTGTTTCCTTTATTGCATTTAAAGTGTGGATTCACTATAGGAAATAATCATTGAAGGACAGAAAACTTAAGTAAGCTACTCACGATTAATCACACGAACACCACCCTGAGTGCAAGAAAGAATGTGATCTATTCCTTCATAGCACTAAATTATTCTTGTGTCCTAGTGATGAATCCTTAGTGTTTATCTCCTACCGTTTACATTTAAATTCTGCAGTTTAGGTTTGAAGATGGTTTTGTCGGCTTTATATTAGGCTAGATTAGGCTTCAATCCTGCATTTCTTGTGCTTTCACCTCGAAGCATACGAGCTCCGGTTGATAATTTAATGTGGGAATTAATAGTGCATAGATTTAGCCCCACAATTATCGCTTATGGGATTATGAAAATCACAAAATAAGATATGGTAGGTTTTGGAGGTTCAGACATTGTTCTATAGGGATATGTTGATTCAGATATGGCAGGTGATAAAGATAGCAGGAGAAGCACCATAGGTTATGTTTTTACTATAGGTGGAACAAAAGTACATTGGATTTTGAAATTGCAAAAGGTTGTTGCACTTTCAACTACAGAAGCAGAGTATGTTGTTGCTACAGAGGCTAGTAAAGAAATAATTTGGTTACAGAGGTTTATGGAGGATTTGGGAAAGAAGCAGGAGAATAGCAGGTTGTACTGTGACAGTGAGAGTACCATTAATATTGCAAAGAACTCAACCTTCTATTCAAAGACTAAGCATATACAACTCATGTACCATTTCATACAACCCGTCTCGGAAGATGGACATTTGAAGTTGGAAAAGATACATACAAGCTAGAATCCTATAGACATGTTAACAAAGGGAGTAACCAAGGATAAACTGAGTTCCTGCTTAGTTTCAGTTGGTCTTCAAGCATGAAGGTGAAGAAGAGAAATTTTCCAGGTCCAAGGAGGAGTATAGTCCAGTAGGTACAATACTACTGGAGTTGTTGTGATCAGTCTCCAAGTGGGATATTGTTGGTTGTGGAGCCTGATTATCTTCTTGATTCAAAGGTTTGTTTCAGCCGTGCTTGGACCCCATTCCCTAACGCAGGGGGGGGGTTGTGGGGATTTCCCCCCACAACTGTCGCTAGGGGGATCTAGAGGAGGCGGGGGAGGGGTGGGGGGCAACAACAATTTTTGTAGCCCCCCTCAGGCAGTGGTTTTGGGGGCAGCACCCCCAAAAAGAAATATTGGGAAAACTTGCCTTGTAAAATATTGTAATTTTGTAGTCAATCTGGACCATTCATTATAAATTCGTAGATCTGGTAGTAGAAGTTATTTTTAGGGTTTTTTACCGTAGAAGAAAACCCTCTTTTATGAGGGAATTGTATTGCGACTGTTTATTATTGTGAATATTGTATTCTAAGAGAGGAGACTATGAGAGAACTAGTAGGAAGTTACAACATGTGTGTTGTAGGTTGTATCCCTTCATTTTGCTAGATAATACTAAGGACGGGCCTTGAAATTTCTCTGGTGGACATAGCCCACACTAGGTGAAACACGTATATATGTGTCTCTATTGTATTGTGTATCTTCTATGTTTTATTTCCATATTTGTTTTATTTTATTTCTCCACGATCATGTTTTTCTAACACATTGTAACCCTGTAAATCCTTGGTGGTTTGGGTTTGAAGAAGCAGGTTGTCAGGCCCGTGGAACATTCTTCTAGTGTGAAAGAATTGTTAGAAGTAGGTTTCCCAATGTGCTACCTTGGTGGGTGTTGTAACTCTTTGAGAGTAGCCTTGTATTCCAAGTGCCATAGATATTCGAGACTTCCCAACCGGATTGTTGTTGAAGCCCTGAAAGTGAAGTGGTACAACTGAAGGACTATGGAGTAGTGAAGGGGTACACTTCTTGGGGTGGGGAAAATGATGGGGAATGAGAGGTTGTGAGATGGAACTGTTTATGCAGTTGGTGCCATTGGACTAATGTGTCCTTATCCTGATCATAAACCAGAACAATGTCACCCTCGGAAAAGACCCTTGGGAAGACAGATTTGTCATATTGAGACTTGACATGTTTCTTGTGCATATCATTTACAATGGAAGCATCACAATGTTTCTCATCTATCTACTATAAGTGAATAATACATACTTCTAAATTTGTCATGTCAGGTAGAATCTCAATCCTAATTTTTAACGAAGGAATTTCACATTCAATAGGCATAACTAATTCCACTGCGTGGACATGTTGGAAAGGAAACAATCCAGTAGTAGTCTTGACCGAGGTTTGATATTCCCATAATGAAGGATAAAGAATCAAATTCCAATTATAATTTCTCTTATTGAAAATGTGTTGAAGTATGTTATTGAGAGACTTGTTTACGACCTCTACTTGACCATTTTCCGATGGATAATAAGGAGATGAATGCTCCTACTTAAATCCCAATTTTGATCTTAATTTAGACATCGTTCGGTTCTGAAAGTGACTGCCGAACCTGGTGATATCCCGATTGAACAAAAACAAAGATGCAGTCTCATTGTCATTCAAAAAATTAGGCATGGCCTCTACCCACTTCACAAAGTAGTCGACTACCACAATGATGTAACAATGCCCTCTATCCTATGGTGGGTGGAATTTAGTGAAGTCAATTCCCCACTTTCTAAATGAGCCAATGGTGATGAAATGAAACAACGGAGCAGGGTGTGCATGCATTTTCCAAGAAAAATCTGGTAAGGATGTCACCATTTGACCACCTCAACACAATATTTAAATATCGTTGGCCAAAAGTACCCAATGCGCATGATTTTTTGGGTTGTTTCCAACCCGGATAGGCAACCTCCACATGCTGCACTATGGCAATCATTTAGCACAGAATCTGCTTCTTCGTGGGTTAAGCAATGATGAAGAATCAAATCAACTCCATGATGATACAAAGTGTCGTTGATGATGAGGTAATTCTTCGCCTGGTGGAGAATTCGATGTTGATCGTCCCATGAATAATGTGGATACAGTTTGAGAGTATGGAGATATATAAGGATATATCTGTACCAAGGATCATCGAAAGAGATAAGGAACAAATTTTCATCTAGGAACAGATCCGTAATCATGGGTTCCTTATTCCCCTAGGGAAATTCTGACATCAACTCGGTGAAAACCAAATATTTCTTAGACTTAGCAGAAATGAAGTCCAAGTCAAATTCTTGCAGAATGACAATTCATTTATTGTATTTTCCCCGAATTATATGCCATGTGAGGACATATTGAAATGGATTTACCTATGCAATTAAAATGATTATCCAAAATAAAATGTAATGTCATAATCTCTGGAAAACATGAAGAGTTGCCTAGGATATCTTCTTGACATGCGAATAGTTGAGTTCAGGGCCAACCAACCAATGTTTGAGATAATAAATGATGTGCTATTGCAAGCTATTATATTCTTGAACCAAAACCATACTGACTGTGGATTTTTCTACTGCGATATACATCAAGAAATCCCTGTTATAGTCCGGAGGAATAAGGAGAGGGGATGACATGAGAAGATTCTTAAGTGCATTGAAGGATCATTGCATGAATTCGTCCCAACAGAATGGGACCCCTTTATTTAGAAATTATATGAATCCCTTGGTGATGTCGACGTAGTTTGCAATGAAACGATGAAGGAAATTGGCCTTTCCTTGGAGACTCTGAAACTGATGAATATTTCATGGGTGTGGAAATTGAGTTATTTCCTCCACATTTAACAGATCAAGCTTGATCCCCTTCTTGGACACTATGAAACCCAACAAATGGCCTGAAATGACACAAAAAATGTAGTTATCCGGGTTCAACCGAACATGACAATAATAACATCTTTCGAAAATAATTCTAAGATGAGCTGGATGATCTACTATGTTATGAGAGTGAGCAACGAGGTCATCCAGATAATCTTGAACAATATGTTTCAAATCATAGAAAGAAAATGACATGTCCCATTGAAATCTAGATCCAACATTTTTAATGCCAAAAGACAGCTTTCGATACACGAAATTCCCCCAAGTACATATAAAAGTTGTCTTGTGTTGATCCTCAGGCCGGATCTGAATATGATTGTATCTAGAAAATCCATCCATGAAGGAAAATATTTCACTTCCCACACACTCATTAATAATATGGTCAATGACAGGTGTGGGGAAGTTGTCCTTGGGACACGCCTTGTTCATATCTCGAAAATCCATAAAAACATGTATGGTTCCTTTCTTTTTATCAACCAGAACAAGATTTGATACCCATTTTGTGAGAGGAACCAGATAAATAAAACTTTACTTAAGCAACTTTTATATGGTCTAGTAAGGGTCTATTAAGTGTCTTTGTAGGTGATCCTAATAACCTTTCTAGTACCCTTTTTAGGTTGGTTGTAGGTCGCTCATTGTATAGTATATGTAGGAACATTTTTAACAATTCATGGATTTTGTCTTCCACTAACAATACCAACATACTTAGGACATAGTAGCTCGACAACTAGAATATATATGAAAATATATCTATTGCTTTGCGGAAACTATGTCACATGCTCAAACAACTTCCCACATCACCTCAACCACATCTCTAAAATATCCTTTCTACCAGAAATACACTAAGGGAAGGACTAAGTTTTCTAACCCACATGCCTCGGTCTTGACATGGTATATTTCATCTCTCAACCTACCCTAGGAGACTTTTTGAAGCTTATATGGATTTAAATTGAATGAAACAATAGAATCATAAGCAATATTATATAAAGAGTATATAGAGTCTTTCAACTCTACAACAAGCAGATATTGTTCCTTATAGAATATTTTCCCCTTAAATGATTCTTGGTCATCCACATGGATTTATCTCCCATCTTTTGAAGCCCATGTAAAAACCTTTTCATAGTGTGTTTGTCCCTTGAAATGATCCTTGAATTTCCACATGTTATCATCTCCCATTATTTAGAGATTTCCTAAGGCTTCTTAAGTAGAAGAAAATTCTCCCCAAAAATCTCAAGGAGGTGACTATTTCCTAAGTTAAATTCATTTTGGGGATTGAATGAAACCTCTCAACAAGAAGGAAATGCCTCCAAAAATGTTTAAGGAGGTGACACCTAGTAAAATCATTTGGGGCGTTAAAATATACTTGAGGCACAAATGTAAATTCCTCCAGAAATGATAGAGGGTGTGACTCCTATTGGTCTCATGACTTATTTCATGATAAGAGGATAAATTGGAATGAATCTTGCAATGCTATCTAAATTTGATATGAAAGTGACACAATTCCATTAATTCTCATGTTTTAGATCTTGTAGAGGGAGAAAGAGTCAAAGTATTTTGGCTCCGAAAATGAATAAACCTTTAGTTTTCAAAAATATTTAGGGAGGCTTAAGAGTTTCTCTAAGAATACTAAACATTTCAAATGGGACCACTTGACAATGTTAGTAAATATGACAATAGAATGTATTATATAACACAACATATTGTTTAGAAATTCTTCGAAACAAGTTTTTGGCAATATTAATGTTCCCATAGTTGGAATACATAAAATAATAGAATGTTTTCTCGCTGAAGGGGGGTCATGTTCTTATGATGATAAGACCATAGGTGATATCAAGGCTACCTTGAGGTAAAAACATCTAGTGAAACAATGGGTACCCAAGGATCTTCCTCGTATAAACAAATATTTTTGTGTGAACGAGAGGATATTTTGGATTGCATTGTCGTCATTACACGGTTTGGGATTGTTTTTCATTAATGGTATAAAGGTGGGTTATTATAGATGTAATGAATTGATGGAGTACGTCAGACCCTGCTACAATTACATATAGTGGATGTGACTGGTCCAATATACACGCAGTATGCGCATATACAGAGTATCTGCAAATTATTTACATCTAAAAGACAATAATCAAAATAAAGGAGAAAGTATGTACATTGATGGAAGGCCAAAATAATTAGGGAATATTGCAGGGTTTATAAACAATACACAACGTAGGTCTACAAATAAACAACCTGAATGCATATTTAAGGGGCGTGAAGGAAACTATATTTTTGTGTGTGCCATAAAATCAATAGCTGCAGGGGAAGAGTTGTTGATAAATTACAATTTGAATTGAATAGATACAAACATTGTTACTATGGGAGTGGTACATATAACATTTCACCAAACTTGTAATTAATGAATCTAATATCTTATGTTTTTGTTAATGTTTCATTTTGATATAAGCAATATGTTTCATTAAATATGAGCAATATGATTTTTGATTATGTTTTTTCGAGAGTCTATTGGTTTCATTTTGATATTAATGTTTTCAATATTTTTTTTGCAGAATGTTGATCGGGGAAAGTCCCTGATGGATCAGTTGACACCATCACTGGGGAAGTAGGTATACCCCATTGTAAATAGTACAAATTAAATATAAGCGGTATGTTTTTTAATTATGTTTTTTCGCGAGTTTGTTGGTTTCATTTCAATATTAACGTTTTCAATATTTTTGTTGCAGGTTGATGATTGGGGAAAGTCCCTGATGGATCAGAGGACACAATACTTGGGGCAGCAGGTATAACCCATAGTAATTGTACAAATTAAATATGTTGTATTATTATGTTTTTTTGGTGAGTCTATTGGTTTCATTTCAATATTAATGTTTTCTATATTTCTGTCATAGGATACATATATATCAACAGAGAAATCCATAGATATCAATGTGGATGAGCTCATGTGAGATGTTGACATCACATCATCACTGAACCCCATTCAGATGGAAATGAAGTCCTTAAAAAAAAAATGCGAAAATCCTTCGTCTGGTATCCATTTAGCCGCAAACATATGAGATTAGAGCAAAGATTGATCATTTGATGATGAGAACTTAGTCCTTGTATGTAAGATGCAGGATCTTTAATTAGAAGATAAATTCATTTATGGTTTTATATTTTCTACTCATATATGTCATGAACTAAAATATGTTTTTTTTTACAAGTGTATTTGCATCCACACACTCTTGGTGAAGGGCCTGCTAGTACTATTAATGATACCAATGAGTTGTCACATAATGAACATATAACCCCACATGCATCTGATATTGTGCCATTATTTTTGACTGAACAATCGACAACACATAGCAGGACACCCCAAAGGGAATATGTGGGTGCACCCTCTATTGGTCGATGCTTTCTAGATCATGCAGAACATGGTCAGGGGGTCGATGCAACAGAGACTAGTATGTTGATTAAGGATGGTTGTCATTGATGTCAACCCTTGAAGAAAGCCCTGCAACACAAAGGTTTGGGTAATGGACCCAATATTGTTTGATGTAAAGATGAATCATTATTGTCTTTTCATGGTTGATAAGAAGTAAAGATGGATGATGTTAAGAACCAACCATCAATATAGCATAGAAAAACCTCAGGAAAAGTACTCAACGCCTTGAAAAAGAGATAATTTTAGATAATAATCCTCTTCGAGGGGGAAACCTCCTTTTACCCCACTTAAATGTTCAA
>ML779844.1:345951-374455 GCA_009831015.1 Picea engelmannii | reverse complement strand
AAGAGAAGCTCAATAAGGTAATGCTCTTTATTCTTATGTATTATAGATTCTTGTAAATTTTGAAATGCATGTCTATTTATTAAATTCTTTTTCATAAATTTAACATTTCATGGATTTTTGATTTCTACAAGACTTCACACTAAGAATTGCAACTGATCACTAGCCTATGTGGATATACTGCATCAATTATACTAAAAGGTACATGACACTCATGAATCTATCTTTTTATACGTTGTTTTAGTTATTTACCTTTCATGTGCATTGTAGTGTTTTACTTCATTTATTATACGTAGTTTATTTTATTCATTCAAGACTGTATGCATATTTACCCTAACAAATCTAATTCTCACTTTACCCTACCGTCCCCTACCTTACCTTTCTCTCACCTTCCAACCCTAACTTGACGTAACCTATCCTGATCATCTAACATACCCTATATTTTCTTACCCTACCAACTCAACCTAACATAGTCTACCCTTACTTAGCCTAACTAAACCTAAATTAATTGTGTACTATATTGTACCTCATGGGAACCATTGATGGTGTGTACCATTTCATGCCAATAGGGTGAGAGAAGAACATTGAATGGTATGCCACTTGCATAGAAAACCCTAAACACGTTTTCATCCATGTTGTTAGTTCTTCAGACAACCACCTTGATTGTTGAGGAGGTCAGTGTCAAAGCATTCAATAATTGAGTATGTGTTTTCTTGGATTGAGAGGAGAAAAGTTGGACTATCCAACTCTATTTTCAAATAAAATTTAGGAAGCAAGTTTTCAGGTATACAGATTATGCCAAAGATCAGGGAGCTGAGCAAATAGAACTGAACCAAAGATTTCAAGTAACTATTGACAAATGGAAAAGAATAAATAAGTAGGTAAATCAAATGAACCAACTATTACATGTAGTTATAGTTTAACTATTAACTAGAAGAATAATTCATAATTCATAAAAACTAAAATCTTTATGAAATTTCTCTCATGAAAACAATATATAATCTCATGCTTTTGCAGAGAGGCATTCAATACAAAAGAAACTGAAAATATAATTGGAGATAATAGTGCAATTTTATAATTTCATTGACATGCGGCAATAGGAAACATGAATCATCTTTTTCTCCATCATAATGTTGTGCAAAGGCTTGATCAACCTGATCATTGTATCCCTATAGCTTTTGACAAAACCTGTAACATCCAACTAGGTCGAACCAAACAATGCAATAGTGCTTCTTGTCCAACAATTCTGAATCAAAAGGCTCATGCCTTTCCACCTTTCCTGAATATTTGATGCTTTTTATTTGAAAGGGACGAAATCCTCGCTGAAAAATGCCAAAAGATGCTTGTTACAAGGGAAAAACTCTCTATTGCCAAGGGTAAACCACAACAGACAAGTACGACTACATAAATCAACTCAATTCCAACATATGCTATATAAACTAATGTGCAATACAAGGAAGAGGCCTACCTCGATCCAACGTTTGATGATGTTCCACCGTTGAGCACTTTGACCCAAATCTTTATACCTGCAAGAAGTTCTCGAAAAACAACCAGAGAAAGTACATAGTGATAATATAAAAGGGGTTAGCACATTAAATAGCATAATCCATTTATAAACATTACAAACACGTCCATGGATAATAATCATATATTTGCAAGATACCAATAGGATGGGAAAGGAGTATTTCTATTAATAATTGATCAGCATAAGTGAAAACATTACAGACTTCCATGTCGGCACGGTTTGAAACCAAGAAACCAAGTTCCTTCCAACTGGGTCTCCACCACTTCAATCCTCCACCAAAGGCAAGCTCATAGGAAAGAGGCAATGAGGTCCTCTCAACAATAGGGAAAGAGCTCAGGAGTTGAACACTGTGTTCATACTTGAGGGACAAAGGGATGCAGACTTAATATGAAGTAATTTCTCCAGAGTAACTTTTCTCTCAAAGTTGAATGCTTTCTCCTCTTTTCCATAGCTCAAAATTGTGCTCTTATAGCCTTCAGAATGCAACTGAAGGGCTATTACAAGGGAAAAACTCTCTATGGACAAGGGTAAACCACAACACATAGGTATGACTGAAGAAATCAACTCAATTCCAACATGTGCTATATAAACTAATGTGAAATATGAGGAAGAATCCTACCTCGATCCAATCGTTTGATGCCATTCCACCGTTGGGCACTTTGACCCAAAGCTTTACACCTGCAAGAAGTTCTCAACAAACAAGCGATGCAAGTATATAGTGACAATATATAAAATGAGTTATCACATCAGATAGAACAATCCATTAATAAACATTACAAACATGCCCATGGATAATAATCATATATTTGAAAGATATCGATAGAATGGGAAAGGAGTATTTCTATTAATAATTGATCAACAAAAGTATCAACATTACAGACTTCTGTGTCAGCATGGTTCGAAACCAAGAAACCAAGTTCCTTCCAACTGGGTCTCCACCACTTCAATCCTCCACCAAAGGAAAGCTCATAGCAAAGAGGTAATGAGGTCCTCTCGACAATAAGGAAAGAGCTTGGGGGTTGAACACTATGTTCAGACTTTAGGGACAAAGGGATGTAGACTCAATATGAAGTAATTTCTCCATAGTAACTTTTCTCTCAATGTTGAATGCTTTCTCCTCTTTTTCCATAGCTCGAAATTGTGCTCTTATAACCTCCAAAATGAAACTAAAGGGTCGAGTCGAAATGTTTCCAGTATATGGAAGGCCAAAGATCAGAGATCTTTTGTCGTGACATGGAAACCCGACCTCATTTTGTATTTTCTGGCATAAAACCTGATATACACGAGCTGTAGTGGAGCAGCAAGCGTATACGCATCTTGCAAAGAAGTTAGGGAGCGTATATGTGGAAAAATATATATTTTTGGATCTGGATTTATCAAAAAAGGGGTTGATAAGTCTGCATAGGGAAATGGAAAAAGGTCCTCTGTGCAAGATAGAAATGGTGAGGCAAATATTTCTATAACAAGGGCCAAGTCAGAACATTTCCAGTATATGGAAGGCCAAGGATCAGATATCTTCTGTCGTGACATGGAAACCCGACCTCATTTTTTATTTTCTAGCACAAATCCCAATATACGTGAGCTGTAGTGGAGCAACAAGTGTATACGCATCTTGTATAACTGATAGGGAGCATATATGTGGAAAAATGTATATTTGTAGCTCTGGATTCATCAAAAAGGGATGATAAGTCTGCACAGGGAAATGGAAAAAGGCCCTCTGTGAAAGATAACAATGGTGAGGCAAATCTTGCTATAACAGATGCCCCCTAATGTGTGAGATCAGAGGAGTATCTGCGATGGCCGAATTACATTATAAATAACCCAGAAGTGGAGTGGTAGAGAACCAGCTGGATGAACTCAATTTCTCATTACATTATGTACTGACTTTGCATACATGGATGCCAAGAATACAATGGAGATCCATGTGGAAAATATACCAAAAAAGTGTTCATGGCCATGAATAGGAAAATACAAATGCGGTTACATGCCAAAGGCTGTCATAGTCACAAACAAGGCCCAGTGAAACTAGTCTCAAAATCAATCTGAAGATATCTGTATACCACGGAGTACAATCTGATCTCCCATGATCACTAAATTCAAATAGGTACTAGTCCAATGAATGGGAAGCAAAAAATCAGTAAAGCTACGATGACATAGTGATGTCTTCAAGTCTTCTACACTATCTGCCAAAGATGCAAGTCTACATCATGTGAATAAAGGAGTTGTGGTCTAAGACGATGAGACATCGTTTGATTATCGGTCATTGAGGTATACCGTTAACAAACTTGAGACAACCTACCAATAATGAAAGTAGGTATCAAGGCACCAAGTACATTCCTACAAGTGTGAAAAAGGAGTAGATGTCGAACACTTGAGAAATCCATTGATCATCAGACATTGATGTATTCCCATCTGTCAATGGTGAGAGAGCCTGACACTAATGACTACAAACCTCAACGTACTCATAAAAATCTAGGTCACATATCCAGAATAAATGAGCTGAAGTCGATGGAAAGAGAACTGCTGAAAGGAGAGCATTGAGGCATCTCTCATAAGTTAGCACGAGGAACAAAGTAGGAGCTTCATGATTTGGTGGAGATTGGACGAAGAACATGTTCATGAACCAACGACCCTGTGCGTCTTTCGTGTGTGCCAAATGCAAGCAGTATACGAAAAGGACCCTTTGAATAGAATCCAATGATGAAAAACTGTTGACAAAGGCGAGGAAACCACCAATAAGGATAATTTCATCCAAGACACTACACGAATCACAAAGTGTGAATAGATGTCTTGTTGTCAAACACAAGGGAAACCACCCAGTCAATGGCCAATGATTAAATGTCGATTGCTGGGTTCAAGGTGACCTACCAATGATGAAATTAGGGCCAAGGTGCATGATAAGACCAAAGTATCATGTGATTCTGAGACAAACTGATGGTATGGCCGACATGCAAAGTCAAAATTTCTGAGGAGTGGCCAACACAGGTTGATAGACTTCCTTTGAACAAGAGCATGAGACATATGGTGGAATCCGGCAACATGGACTCAGTGATGTGACAATTAGATGTAGGAGGCATCATTAACGTTCTCTATAGGGACTGGAAGAGTAACCAGTCGGTAGAGAAAACTTCTATAGCGAGATCAGCTTCCTAAGGCCATGCTAAACCAAAAATTATGATGACATAAGGACTCAATAAATTTGTGCTTTGTTCAAAGGCGACACAACTGCTGCCAATTACAATATAGTACTCCCTTCCCGCTCGTCTTCTTTTATTTTTTCCTTACAAATGAATGATATGATACAGAGGAGGGAATGGGTGTTGCAAGTAAGAAAAACTAGTTCCAGCAGTGGACCGTACCTATGCTTAATGCAAGGAAATGCATGTGGGATATGGACACTCGGGGTGATGTTCCCTCCAGGGTATAGGGTGTCAAATTGTGAAGGGTATAAACAAGGCTCTACTTGGTTGAGGATGCAAACTTCTTAGGCAACGGTTTATAAAGCAAAGCGAGAACCGACTAAAGGCTCAATACTGCAAGCGAGGGGCATGAGATGAAATCACAACTTAACGCCAAAACATGTCCTTTTTTATATCTTTTAGTCTTCTTGGTGTGAAAAGGGGTAAACTTGTGCCAAATATACGTCTTTTCAAATCCAATTTACGAGTGTGAAAAAGACAAGCTCACTTGACAATCTTTTCAATTTTTGGTAGCAAGTCGGAAAAGAGCTTAAATAAGACTCATGACCTTTCAAATCCAACTTTAACGAGCATGAAAGGGAAAAATCACTCCGTGATCTTTTCAGTTTTTGGACGATTTAGAAAAGAGCTTAACTGAGAGTCATTTTTGGGAGTCCATGGGTAATAAGGCCGCATGTGAATGAATGAGAAATGAGGCTCATCATACAATCATGTATTGAATTATAATGGACTCCCGTTCCTAAGGAAAAACTCGGCATGGGCACCAAATGACAAAGAGGTTCTAACTAGGGTACCCATGTTTGGTAAGTCTCTACCATTTATTAACGACGCTATTAATAGCAGATGGGGGGTATGCGTTACAATAAATGGGTTCGTACCTAAGGCGTAAAAGTAGTAGTCAAAGGATAATGCAAAAATGCACGATGGAGTAGATACCTATCTTATATGCTAGGTTATGAATATACCTTCCTGAGGAGATGAACGATCAACTATGACGTTGAAATCTGCAAGAAAATTGAGTCAAAACTGCAAAAACCAACTTAAAACCATTCTTGAATTAGTCCGTTAGGTGAAACAATAGTGTAAAACTATATCAAGTGGGTAAAAATAGCTTATAAATAGTAATAAAATAAAAAAGTACTATATCATTTTCATTTTTACCCAAATAGTGCAATTTGGACTAAAAAACCTCCAGGATTCAAACGACGATTGCGGGAGCGATAGGCAATGGAATCACGAATCGTCTGGATCAGGTAACTCCATCCCATCCTCTTCAATTTCAATGGTTAAAATTTTTGAATTAGGTTCTATTTTGTTCATTTTTGAGGGCTCAATTTGGAGTTTTCAGTATACGTGGGTTTCTCTGAATAGGTCACATATATGACTAGATATACGCCCCTTTCTTAACCATGGGGGGCATATATCAGGCCCTACCCGCGACGGTTTATGGATAAACTCCGTATACGTATGCAAATGGAAAAAAAGAAGTGTTTCTAAAAAAATGATTTGGTTTTTGCAGGATGGTATTGGAATGGAGAGAGCGAGAGAATGAGGGGGTAAATGCAGCAGTGGATCAAGATTCAATGGCTCAAGCGGCTCTAAAAAGATGTGGTTTTTACAAGTTTTGGGATCTTAAAGGGATGAGGGCCCAAGTGAGGTTGTTGGAGATGCTGGTGGGATATTGGGATCCTGATAGCGAGACCTTTATCCTTGATGGAAAACCATTAAGGATCGAAGTAGAGAACATCTACTTCTTGACTGGACTTTCACGCGAGGAGAGGTTGTGGACCTCAAGTCATGGGGGGCAGGGAGTGGGATGAAGGTCGAGGAGTACATCGAGGCCCAATGTGTTGCAGGGTCTCCCATGGTGGGAAGTCAAATCCCCATTCGGGCTATAGGTAACCTCAGCCTGAAGATTATTGTGCTCATGCTTACCAGGATCATAGGATCGAACTCGCTACATCAGGCATCAAGATCACTTATGTTTTACGCATTGGACTGTGCGAGGCCCACTGTCTACGATTGGTGTACCTCACTGCTGACCAATATCAAAGGTCAGTTGATAGAGTGCAAGAAGGGGGGTAAACAAAACTTCGATTTTCCTCTATCCTTTGCAGCTTCTTTTTTGAGCGGGTCCCAAGTCTGGGACCTAGAGTGGAGATCCTTCCTAGGGGACCACATGATCTAGATATGGTGCGGTGGATCAAAGTCATGAAACGAAAAGGGGGAGGTAGGGTGTCGACACCCTACAACGATATTTTTTTCTTCTAGTGGCGGAGACAAGTTATTGCTCTGGATGACTATCCCTATGCTGGGATCGATTTTAGAGGAGACCCAGATATGCCGCTTCCACCAGGGGCCTCTTATGGCACCATAGGTAAATGTTTTTTACATATTTCATTTTTTTGTATTTTTGTATTTAAGGAAACAAAAATATTTTTGGATGGTGTTTGAATATTAACTATATACTTGTGTGATTTGCAGATGTGGGTCCGCAATGGCCAGAGGGATTTTCATGACATAAACGGAGGCACCAGGGAGATGAGGCAGTGGGAGGAGAAGCAGAGAGAGTCCTACAGAACGTGCAGGGCAACCTGTCTCGTCTGACATAGAGGATTCCTATGGGTCAGGTAGAGGATCTACCTGAAGCCATGCAATGATAGGTTGTTGGTGTACCTAGAGCATGGGTACGACTCTTATAGCATCTCGTAAATTCCATGGTTTGCTATCATGATACACATCTGGTGCCACAGACGTAGATGTCATGGGATGTGTATATCAGCTGTATATGTATTTTGAGGGTTTTAACCCCAATTTTGTAATATAAACACCATATATTTTTGAAATATATAAAGAGGAATATTGAGATTTACTCATATCTTACAATGTGTACATTGATTTAATGGTTTTCTTTACTTTATTAATGTGACAAATGACAATCTAAAACATAATTAGCATAGGCATCAAATACATGATTAGAAGTTCTAGGGATGTGAAAATTTGTAATAAAATCAAATTGTCGTTCTAAAAGATGTACCCGTAGGAATCGACAGAGTAATGTAGGATCACACACATGGTAACAACCATTCAATTGACATACTACTAACTGAGAATCCAGGCAAACCTCTAGAGAGTGAATACTATGTGAGATGGCATCATGCAAAAGTTCTATGATGACACTATATTCGACCACATTGTTCGTGGATGGCCCTAGGCATACACCACCTGAAGACACCAGTAGACCCTCGGGTGAGTAAATCACCCAAGCAACAGAAATCCAAGTTCCGTGTATGACGACTGGCTCCATCTGTGAATCCTAGGTAGACCGAAGACTCCTTTGACATCTTCTAACCAAAAGGAAAAAATCGATAAGCAAGACAAAGACAAAAAGAAAGGTGAAAAAGAAGTATATACACCAAATTTATAGTAGTATACAAAGGGTTTCACCCAATCCCGGGGCTCAAGCGTAATACTTGTTCAAGTAGATCCCATTTCTGGGCTCGGCCAGTTTATTCCCTTCATAATCTTCCAACTCGTAGGCTCCTTTTTCTAGAACACGTCACATGATATAAGGACCGTGCCACATGGGTTTAAACTTGCCTTCCCCTAGCGGTTCTTTGGCTTGATCATACAAGAGGACCAAGTCATCCTCAACATACAACCGGGGATAGACAAACTTGGCATACTGAACCATGAAACACTTGTTTTTTTCTTCGATAGTCGTAGAGGCATCTCGACGCTTCTCGTCAAGGCTCTCTAGGTGCATGAGGCATCGCTCTAAATCTGAAGTGTCAGTTAGGAGCTCGAATGCCAACTTGAGAGAATGGATTTTGCATTCAATAGGAATTATCGACTCCACACCGTATACTAATTGAAAAGGGAAAAAATTGGTGGCATTCTTGACCGAGATTCGGTATGCCCAAAGCATGGGATATAGCATGATGTACCAATCAGAATTACTCTGGCTGACAGTTTTTTGCAAAATGTTCTTGAGAGACTTGTTAACGGCCTCTACTTTCCCATTTTCTTGGGGGTAATAAGGAGATGGGTGACCATGTCTAAACCCTAGCTTGGATGCTAGTTCTACCATCATTTCATTTTGAAAGTGGCTGCCATGATCGGTGACCATCTCACTCGAGATACCGAACCGAGGGATAATTTGGTTGAATATGAAGAAGGTTGTAGTCTTCCCATCGAATTTTAGAGTAGGCATGGCTTCGGCCCACTTGCTAAAGTAGTCGACAGCCATGATAATGTGTTGATGCCCCAAAGCCGAAGTTGGGTTGCAATCGATGAAATATACCCCTCACTTGGTGAAGGGACCGACGGTAATGATTGGGTGAAGGGGGCCTGGGTGCAAGCACATTTTTCGAGTGAACACCTGGCAGGGGTGACACTTCTTAACCTATTTAATGCAATCTTTAAATATGGTGAGCCAGAAGTAACCGACTCGCAAGATTTTTTGGGCTGTCGCAAGCCTGGATAGATGACCACCACAAGCCCCTTTTTGGCAATCATTTAGGACTGACTCGTCTTCCTTGTGTATTAAAAAATGACGTAAGATACTATCTATTTCTTGATGATACAAAGTGTCTCTGACGATGGTATACTTTTTGGCTTGGTATCTAACACGTCGTCTATCATCTCACGAGAGATGCTGAGCGAACTTCAAGGTTTGAAGATATAAAACAATGTCTCCATACTAGGGGTCAGACGATGAGACAAGGAAAATGTGTTCATCTGCAAATGAATCGACATGGATAACATCCTCATCTAATCGTGGAAAATCAGATATTAACTCTACAAAAACTATTGATTTTTTGGACTTGGCCGAAGCAAAGTCGAGATCAAATTCTTGTAAGATGAAAATCCATTTATTATATTTCCCACCTATGATACGCCTAGTGAGGACGTATTGAAACAGATTGACATCGGCAACCACAGTAGTCTTGAGAATCATTATATAGTGTCGTAAACGTTGGACTGCGTTAACGACAACCAAAGATAGATTTTCAATGTGAGAGTAATCATGCTCAAGTTCGACTAAATTTCGACTAAGATAGTAGATGATGTGCTCATGGAGCTCATCATCCTCCTAAACTAGAACCATACCAATCGTCTCTTCAGATGCAAAAATATACAACAAGTAATATCTACTGTAATCAGGAGATTTCAGTAGAGGGGCCGATACCAAGTCTTTCTTTAAAGCGTAGAAATATTCCTGGGCTCGCTCATCCCAGATAAAAGGAGTGTCTTTCTTCAATAGGTGCATGAAACCCTTAGTGATATTGGCATAATTCCCTATAAACCGACGCAGAAATTTAGCTTTCCCCTGTAAACCTTGAAGTTGTCTAATCATGTACGGGGGAGGAAATTGAAGTATTGCCTCAACCTTAAGAGGATCTACCATGATCCAGGTCTCAGAAACTAGGAATCCTAAGAGACGACCACACTTAACGCAAAATATGCATTTGTGAGGGTTTAACCAGATTCTATGGTAACAAAATCTTTCAAAAACCATTCGAAGGTGTGTAACATGATCCACTCTCTTGCGAGAGTGAGCAACAAGATCATCAAGGTAAGCTTCGACTATGTGCTTGAGATCATGAAAAGCGAAAGTCATGGCGCGTTGGAAGGTCGCTCCGATATTTTTCAGGCCGAAAGGCATTTTCCAGTATGCAAAAGTACCCCAAGTACATATAAATGTCGTCTTGTGTTGGCCCTCAGGTTTGATCTGGATTTGGTTATATCCTGAAAATCCGTCCATAAAGGAAAATATTTCGCTTCCCGCACACTCATCGAAAATATGATCAATGAACGGTGTGGGGAAGTTATCTTTAGGACAAGCCTTGTTCAATTCGTGAAATTCCATACACACATGGATGGTTCCTTGCATTTTATTCATAGGAACGAGGTTGGATACCCATTCGATCAAGGGAACCGGGTAGATGAAACCAACATTAAGTAGCTTCTCCACCTCTGCCTTAATAGCATGGGATTTCCTAGGATTAACAACTCTAAGATGTTGTTGAACAAGTTTAGCATCTGGATAAGTCCTAATCTCATGTTCGACAATATGAGGGTCGATACCTGACATCTCTTTGTATGACCAAGCGAATACATCTCGAAATTATTTGAAGAGGTTTGTGTAGATAAGAATCTCTTTTGTCGAACAATCCGCACCTATATTTACGTTCTCAATATTTCTAGGGGTACGAGATATATCGATCGGGACGGTAGGAGAAATACTTGCCATATTTCCTTCGACATAAATGTTGTGTGTATCAAGTGGAACTACGACGTGACCGACTATCTCACTCAAGGTAGATCGAAAATAATCTTACTCGATTCTTTCAAGACTTTAGAGAAAATAAGATTGATGATGCATGTCATCCCAAGGTCTCTTGGAACCATTCATGGCTTCGAGGATGGATTCATCCGAAGGCAAAGTCTCATATAAGAAATCATGTGAACAAGATAGCGAGGTGGACCATACATGCCTAAGAACGGGATCCTCCTCGTCCGTCTGCGAGGTACCAGGATCGGGATCGATAGAGGAGTTAAGAATGGTTTGATACGCAATCTCCATTGCCGATAGCGGCATAGCCATGCCAATGTGCAACTATCTTTCACCCGATGAAGTCAGAGAAGGTAGGGTCCATGGATCACTAAAATAGGAAGTGCAGAAAGGCATGGACCTTCCGGTTGAAGCAGGCCTACTAGACATGGTGTAAACGTGATGGATCGGTGCCGAGAAGTCAAAAGTACCCATGAGGGAAGAATACATTTCGACATCGATATTCTCAGTTTCCGGCTGAGAATTGTCGATCACAGGGATCGACGGTCCAACAAATGTGTTAGGACTAGAGTATGCAAAGGATAACTGGTCGATCGTCATGATCTCCCCCTGATGAGGAAAACAAAGTACATGAAAAATGAATGATACGACAAGAAAAATAACATAGGTCCAATTGCAACCTAGTAACAAGTTATAATCGAGAGGTGCATCAACTACCTCTACTTCCACCTCTATCGTCTTCCCACCTAACTGGACCAAAAATGCTGGGAGAATACCACGAGGGCGTAAGGAATGACCATCAAATGCAGTCAACATGTTCGATGACTTGGAAAGGGTCAGAGAACTGATAGCTTTCCAATAGACCAGGGACATCACGCAAGTGGAAACACCTTCATCAATGACCACTCGTTTGATAGTATACTTGGAATACTCCACGTGGATTTGAAAATCCACATGGTAGGGTAAGCGAGGCTTCACATCTGTGACATCAAAATTGATAACTTTCGATCCACTAGATTCTAGAGCTCCTAAAGCAGAGAGTAAGGCATTCCTTTGCGATGGACACATATGGAGTACCTCCAAAGCCGACATCTCACAAGGGGTTTGGCCCAGATCTTCAACAATAGAGTAGTTCTGGGCGACTCTAGCATTAGGGTTGTGGGTAGAGCACTTGAGTAATCCTTTCGAAATACGAGACAGTGGCTCTGGTTTCTCAATCTGTAAGTTCATATCCAGGGGTGGAGGAGGAGCTTCCAGGATGGTACTAGCTTTTGAAGAGCTATAATCTCGAGAGTGGGTGGCTATATCAATTTTTGCGTTGACCATATTGATGAAAACACGATATCCATCTTGCAAAGGTTGTTTTTGACTTCCATTGGACGCATTTTAGTCGTTCGAAGAGCTCGAGGATAAGTGATGATTGTGTGGTAATGGGTTCATTAGCATGGTGGGCGGTAGATTTAAAAGCCTCTCAACCTCCGCAAGTTTTGGGCATAAGTGTGTAAGGTGATCATCGGTACAAAGTTGATAAGGAAACTTCACCTTACATTTCTGTTTCTTTCCCTCTCCAACATTATCATTCTGTTTCCCATTATTATCTTTGTCCTTGGGTTTATTACTATTCTTCCCACCCTTACGATTATTTCGACCTTTCCTTTTATTCCCATATCGTTGCTGGTCACCATTTGGGTTCTTCGACGATTGCACAGAATGTACATCCGTCGATAGGGTGGGTTTGGAGGATCTAGATGAGGTTGGCCCTCCAACAAACTTCGTTGTCGAGTCTGTGGATTTTACATTGGCAAACCCTACAATGCCATCATCATGAGGTCCAAGAGTTTGTCTAGGATCGTGATTTGTTTGCAGTGCATTTGGAAGAAGGTGGTATAACATCCTAGACTGAGCATATATTAAATCAAATTTATGGGCTCTAAGGATAGCTTCTTCCTCACTGAAGAACCCAAAAGTAGCAACGTCCTTTGAAATAGGAGCATGTAGAGACTTTAGGAACCATTTTAGAAGAAAGGACGGGGGTATATATTCTTAACAAACTGCCTTCACCTACGCCATTCCTAGATATGGTCCGAGATGTGAGTGTCGGTACCCTGGCATAAAGTCGACAAAATTTCAAGGCCATCATCATAAAAAATGGGCAGTTGAAAGTGGTTGAGAAAGGCTAGCACCAACTGATGAAAAGATCCATATGTCCCCCTAGGTAGCTCAATGTACCATTGTCACGCGACTCCAATGAGAGTGAGTTGAAACAATCGTAATCTAATAGAATCATGATTCAAAGAATTTGATGAGAACCAAAGGTGAAAATTAGTGACATGGTCACCAGGGTGCTCACCATTCTTACCCTCAAACTTTGGAATGTCTGACGGAAGTTTGGTAGGGACAGGGGGCCATGTGGGATCATGACTCACTAGGTCATTCATTAGTTTAGACAAATATGGAAAATTAAGCATGGCCAGAAAGGGAATACGGGGTTGCAACACCTGGCTCCATCCTCCTGCGAAAGATTGTGTGTTTGGAACTGCATTCCATCCAGGATTTTGGTAAGGACCAAAAACGTTTCCTAGATTAAAATACCCTCCCCTGGGCTGATTCGTAAAATATGGATTGGGCATCATTCCACTAGGAATGTTCTGATAAGAGTTATGAAAGTTGCCTCCAGTTGGATTAGATCCAAGCTAAGGGTTGTTAAAATTTCCCCCAACTGGATTAGATCCAGGTTGGGGAGTGCCCAAAGTGTAAGATTGACCTCCTCTAGGTGGGAACCTGAAGGATTGAAGAGGATTCATCATGCCAAAAGTATTGGTCGGAATCGGTACCGAGGGGATAGGGATATAGGGAGGAACTTGTCCGCTAGCTGGATTGTTCCATCCAGCTATAGAAGGATTATACCCAGGGTTAATAATAGGGACACTTCCCACATTAGGATTTGCTTGGGGTATATGAGAACCACCAAATGAGAAAGGAGTTTAAGGAGGTGTAGTGCCCCCAAGTACAAAGCTAGCATTAGGGATAGCAGGTGGGATGGCAGTCTAAAACTATGAAGTGAATTTAGGCATACCATAAGAAAATGGACTAGAAGCCATAGTGATGGTCTGAACATTGTAACTCGACGAGTGACCGAAACCCCCAAAAGGGTTTGATGCAAGAGAGGAAGCATTAACTATAGGCCGAGCCATAGTACTGGTATAAGCCTCTGACACTGCAACTGTAGCTGCTGTAGGTGTCGAAGGGGTGCCATTAAATATAGTAGGATTGGGAGTCGAAGAACTCCTAGTGTTATAAAGACTAGACTCGGTACTCATACTTGTGGAACCACAAATCTGAAAAGTGGATGTGTGTGTACCACTCCTGATAACTCTACGCCTTTTAGAAGGCAGGAACTCGAAAACCGGTGGTAACCGTAAAAACCGACGGGACCTGGGAGGAAGCTAGTCCGACTCCATGACGACTTATGACTCTCCAACGAACAAAAATATATCCTAAGTCCAACTAGTAGTCAAAGAGCATACCGAAAATTCAAACGACCAATATGCATGCAAATGGGCTAAAGTGGCCGGGTGGCCTCCCTTGCTAAAGAAGGTATGTCTTGTCCAAGAGGGACTTGAGACTCATTGCTAAATTTTGGAGGTAACAGAATCAGTTATAAGGGCCCTCATAGGCTTAAAAACCAGTCAGTCAGATCCCCCCGGAGAGGTAATCCTCCATAAAGGATGTGTGTTGTTCGACCCCTATCTGACTCAGGATACAAGAAGAATAACCCCTGCAAGTAACCTATGAGATACCTAAGTCAATCAACTAATAAACCACTATATAATTGATGCACAGTCCAACAGTCGTAAGTCTAGATCACCGTATGGGCAGGATAGAAAGTTCTGAAACCTTGAAGGCACCGCCTCTCACAGAGGTATGGGTACTAGCAAGATCCCCAAATAGGAATAAATCCACAAAAATATCTATGACGCTAGGTGAGTATCCATGGTTTATCCCTTCAACTAACTTCACACGACCTCGTGATTAACTCCGGTGTGAGCGGAGCCTCTTGATATTACCAGTTATACAATGGACTTCTCAATTCCCTATCTCAGACACATATGTTGATTTAATTGCCTTGGAGAAGTTTACTCACAAGATCCTATTCCAAGGCACTGAATCCTAGGCTAGTTTGTGCACCCTAAAAAATAAAATCGTGACTAATCAATTTTAGTTTAAAGCATTAATTTTATTTTGTTGTGGTTACTTAAAAAGGTATGGAAGTGAAACTCATGGTGTTATGACTCTGCAAGAAAATAAATACTGATATAATGCAAAGTCTATCTTTAACTTTTCAATGAATGATATGCTAAATAAGAATAGTGCAGTCTTCAATTTCAATTCTGCAATTCAGAAGTAAAATGCAACCTTTCACTAAATGCACTAAGCTAATGATAAATATTCTAAGACGAAAATGCCAACCAATGAAAAATGCCTGTTTTTTTTGTATTTTCAATATACTAAAATAAAAGTGCATGGAATGATGAGCAACCTGATATATAAATACTATTATGTATAAAAGCAATAACTTGAGTAGAATACCAATCAACCAAGAAAACAACCCAGATAACAAGGACAAATAAAAAATGGGAAACAAAGAGAAAGATTCCACCCAAAAATTCAACTCCAAATAGGTTTCCTGTCATCCTAGATAATCTCAACATGCACTACAAAGACCTAAGAAGGCTCAACAATTTTCAAATCTCACCCAACAGTCACTAAACCAAGCAAACAAGCAAGGGGAAGTGGTATACGTGTCTGTTTAGGAGAATAGAACATATATACGCTTCTTGCAATGAGACAACAAGCGTGTAAATGGGGTTGTCAAAGAAAAAAGGGTGTCTATGCTTTAAAACAAGGCCAGGAAAGGGAAAAAGGATGAAAACTCAGACTCAGAGTGAACAAAATCTGTCAGGCAGTGATAATACAAAGGAAAAAGAGCAATGTAAGAAGAAAAAATACTTCAATCCTTAGAAGGAAGATCTCTCCCCAGTGGAGTCGCCATTTCTATTACAAGGGAAAAAATCTCTATGGCCAAGGGTAAACCACAAAAGACAGGTATGACTGTAGAAATCAACTCAATTCCAACATATTCTATATAAACTAATGTGTAATACAAGGAAGAGGCCTACCTCAATCCAACGTTTGATAATGTTCCACCATTGATCACTTTGACCCAAAGCTTTATACCTGCAAGAAGTTCTCGACAAACAAGCAGAGCAAGTACATAGTGATAATATAAAGGGAGGTAGCACATTAGATAGCATAATCCATTAATAAACATTACAAACACGCCCATGGATAATAATCATATATTTGCAAGATACTGATAGGACGGGAAAGGAGTATTTCTATTAATAATTGAACAACAAAAGTGACAACATTGCAGACTTCAGTGTCGGCACGGTTCGAAACCAAGAAATCAATTTCCTTCCAATTGGATCTCCACCACTTGAATCCTCCACCAAAGGCAAGCTCATAGGAAAGAGGCAATGAGGTCCTCTCAACAATAGGGAAATATATCAGGGGCTGAACACTATTTTCAGACTTGAGGGACAAAGGGATGCAGACTCAGTATGAAGTAATTTCTCCAGAGTAACTTTGCTCTCAAAGTTGAATGCTTTCTCCTCTTTTCCATAGCTCGAAATTGTGCTCTTATAGCCTTCAGAATGCAACTGAAGGGCCGAGTCGGAACGTTTCTAGTATATGGAAGGCCAAGGATCAGAGATATTCTATCGTGACATGGAAACCTGACCTCATTTTGTATTTTCTAGCACAAATCCCTATATACGCGAGCTGTAGTGGAGCAACAAGCATATACGCATCTTGTATAATTGATAGGGAGCGTATATGTGGAAACATGTATATTTTTATCTCTGGATTCATCAAAAAGGGATGACAATTCTGCATAGGGAAATGGAAAAATTCCCTCTATGCAAGATAGTAATGGTGAGGTAAATCTTGCTATAACAATGCCAAAAAAAACATAGTTATATTGTTCTGTGACTTTTTCCATGAACTCTATTCGAGATTGCTACCACGAACTCTGTTTGAAACCCTCTCGTCACCCCACCATGACTTTACCATATGATTCCCACACACTCATGGTCTATAAACTATCACTTGATTATCCCATCTATGGTCAACTTATATAGCTATCCCATAATAGACTAATAGTTTGTAGCTTTGACAACCAACTATTTCTTCTATGCGGTTGAATACTCCCAAGGAAAAATTCCTCTAACGAGGAACATGGTGATGCGTTTCAAGTAGTATGATACTTAATTCTACTTTGAACAAATCAAAGTCTATAAATTGGTCATCACATGACCATCTAAACTATCTAATTTTCAATTTATATAGGTGGTCTAGACCAACATTAGTCCTTCCTGGCTTCACTATAAATTCAAAGTCAAATTCCTAAAAAGTAGTAGCCAACTACATATGTAACTCTCTAAAACCAATTTGTTTACCAAGTACTTGAGTGTATAATGATGTGGGAAGAATTTAAAGTGTTCTCATAGTAGTTAGTGCCTAAATTTCTGTAACAAATACACTATTTTTAACCCTACTATTCCTATGGTGTTGTAGTTGTGTTCAACCTTAGATAGCTTCTTTCTAGAAAATTAGATTGTTTGATCTAATTTTCCCCTTCATGGGTTGTGCCAATATTTCTCCCAAATAAATGGTTGAGACATCAACATGCACATGAAATTTGAGGGTCCATTTTGGTAAATCTAGGATAAGTACATTTACTATCTTTTATTTCAAAATTTCTAATGAGCGTTGCCATTATATAGTCTAGAAAACGTCTTCCACCTTATTTAATAATCACTCCATTATGGCTATGATAGTGGCATGCACCTTAAGAAATATTCAGTAGTACCCACTATGGCCCAGAGTTGAATATGGTGTATGAACATAGGTTGGGGCCTTGATATCGAAAATACTCACTATTCTACCTAGATCCACAAGCATACAATCCCTGCAAAAAGCATGGCATAGTAGGATGCCAAATGGCATGTAGAATATGCAATTCTCTAGGTTCAAAGAGATCTAAAACTGCTAACATCTTTCAAATATTAGTCATAACATCATGACATGATCCTGTAGTAGATTGTATATAGTGTAGGATTTTAAGTACACTTTTAGGAGCTTGTGGATGTACTCTAAAGTATATTATTATGATTCTGGAGAATATTGCTAGGGTGTTATTTAGGACAAATGGAATGACATTATAAACAAATGAGCCACACTTGGTGGAAAACATTGTTTTATTCTTGTCCTCTTCAACTATTTTCACTTGATTATATCTCGAGAATCGATTAGTTAATGAATAGGTTTCCTTTCCCACTACCTAATATACCACCTCATCACTAAAGGGGATAGGAAACGGGTCATAAACATTGGTTGCATTTAGGCCCCAAAAATCAGCATTGACCCTTATTCCTCCTCCCACTTTATTGTACTGGATTAGTATTGTATTGATCCAATTTGAGTCATGTATGGTGAATATAAACCTAGCCACAATAATTTTCGTAATATCCTCTTTTACCCTCTCTTTGTTTCTCAAATTCAACCTATAGATCCTTTTTATGGTAGGCTTGGAATTCGGCGTAAGTTTTATTTTCATTTCACCAAGTTCCCTTTTACTCCCATTTATTTTAGTTAATCTTTATAGGAATAGATATACATTCTCCTTAAGAAATTTTACAACCTAAAATACCATCTCATCATCCAAATATTCTCTCATGGATGGAAATGTAGGTTGTTATTCTATACCAATGTTCAAGTGAATTATCTTTAAAGGTTCCCAATATATTTTTCCACAGGGTACTTTATTTTCTCTTTTATTGTTATTTATCCCTTTGATTCTTAGAGTGACAAGTGCCACAACTTATTCAAATAATCTTGTTCTTCTATCTCCTTTGTTATATTAGCACAAGAGTGAAAATCCTAACCTTCATCTACCCAATCAGAAATTGGTTATTTATTTTGTTTCTTTTGTATATGTGCTTTGCATACATATCTCAATAGTTTTTCCATCCTAATATAAAATAATAAATACTTAATGGAATTGATATAAAAATTTATACTCAAGGCCTTACCTAGATACAACAACACTGAGTAGAACCCTTCCCATATAGCCTTCAAGTTATAGTTCTACCAACATATCTCTTTATCTAGGTATTAGGCCTTGGGGATGGACCCCAAGGTGTAAATAATTTTATGGACCCATTATTGTTATAGGAAACTCTCAATGGTCCACCTTTGGATGCACCTATTTTCATGTAGGAATAGATTTATCTTTCCCTCGTAGACTTCTAAAAAGGTGATTGGATCCTTTTCTACCCTTGGAAAGTCAATCACCCAGTACTTGGGTGGTGGAGAAAACCAATGTCATAGTGTTGGTTGGAATTATTCCTAACCTTCAAGGGAATATTTATGAGTATCCCACCACCTAAATTTCATGGATCTCAACATTATGTCTACTTTTGGTACCAATTTCTCTCCCGGGACCATTATTCTTAGATATTCCATAAACTCTTCAACATCCCCTGTACGATCAAAGATTGCAGGGTTTTGTAGCTCCATTGCAATCCAATGAATATACCTGATCATGGTGCAATGGGAAGATGGAAACTCTTGGTTGTGCTCCTACAAATATTGGAATGCTTCTTAGCTATCTAACTCATAGAACAATTGATTATCTATATAGTGTATCCATAAACAGTGGGTTTGATATAATCATCTATCATTGTTGTAGTCAAGTTATACAATTGGTCCACTAATTTACCACCATGACATCATCTACTAGATATATGTATCACTTCCCTTTGATAGAAAAAATGGGTTGTATTACTCTACTTCCATTAGTTTGAAATCAAATTTCCCTTTTCTTTAATTTAATTATGGCCTCATTGTCATTTTCCCATTTGTATCCAAGGAGGGTAGGGTAAGTATTATTTTCTCAAAGATCTTAATGACTTCAAAATCTATGATTGTTTTCACATTTCCATGGTTGACCTAAAATTCCTCTAGGCATTCAATGGGGTAGATTATGTACTAATTCACTAGATGAAACTGAATTTATGAGTATATTAGACATCAACTCCCATAATCTCCTACAATTTATTTGGAAGTATGTTCACATCAATTCCAGATCCAACATGACATTTCACACCTCATACTCATGGATCTAAACATCCATCTAGATTTCTTGACTGGTCCAAGGATTATTCGTTCGATCAATCCATCAAAATTTTCTTTTAGGCTAGAGAGAGTGGATGGGTTCTTACTTCCACTCACCCCACCCCTCAAATAGCTTGTTAAAGGCCTACCGTGACTTCCTTTTTATCCATTCATAATATAGGATTGTAATGAGGGTATGGAAGAATTCATGAACCATATTTGTCGAGGTGGTCTCTCTAGTAGCTATATATTGTGATCCCTAAATTATTTTACCTAGCCACATATGATTAGGGGGATTATCGACTACTAAGTTACTATTTGCACCATTCCCTAGCATATTGGTTGCTTCCTGTAATGATTCCAAGTATTATTAATAATAAACCTTCTACTTCACCACATCAAACCCTTGGTCCATAAGAGCATTTTTTCTTTTGTGGGGATGTTATCATATGCAATCATAAGAATTCCACTATCGTTCCCTCATCTCCCACTTGTTATATTAGGACAGTTATTGGTCATATGACATATGGACTTGTACTAACCACATTGCATCCTCCTTGACCATGTGAAATCCGAAGAAAAAATACCTAAATCATTGCAATTATATCATCTTATGGGGCTGATGTAGCTACCATCCCTACTTTTACATATCCTCCTTCATATCCACTTTTGTAACCTCTACCATGTCCTCCTCAAACCCCTTTTTTAGTCATTCTAATGTTTTCATGCTTCACCTAGAAGGAAATTTTCTCAAGCCACTCCACTAACACCTATAGGGCATGATAGTTTTATGTGGAATGGGTGTTTTCCCTATAAAAATCATAGAGAATGGTAGACAGGATAGAAGTATACTTCTATAGAATCATGTGAAGGTGCATGGGTGGGTGTAGGAACTACGAATCTTAAATGTTTCACCTACCATCTTTCATGAGAACCTAGTAGGTGGTGTCATTGGGTTAGGAGTAGTAACATCAAATCGTAGTGAGGGATAATTATTTTCCATGTGACCCTCTATCTTACATATGATACACCAATATTTGTTCCTCCTAACCTTGGTGGGTCTCGTTTCATGGATTTATTTTATTATGGATGAGAGTTCCAAATGTAATTGAGAAAGATTATGAATCACACTAGTTAAGGACATAGTCTCAATTCATACTCTAGTCTCTCATATATACCCATTCATCAATTCAATACACATGGCTTCAGCCAAGGCCTCTCACTAGGTGGTCTATTTTTGTTGTATTAGTGGTATTGTTGTCAAGGGAAGAAAACCTTGACTGGAAAAATCCTTGTTTTGAGCCTTGTGGATTGGGTAAGAGTTTTTTTTGATCAATTCATGGAAGCATTGATTGTATTCCACTACCAATACCCTCTCTTTCAACCACCAACTACCCTTCTCTCCTATTTTTTACTACCTTTTCAACTCCTTTAGATGCACTTTGGTATATGTTAGTCCCTAAATCTGCTCTTGATTGCTAAGGACAAGCTAGGGCATCATTGATTTATTGCAAAAGTGTTTTGAGGGTTTTATGAGTAAGGTGGTTGGAAACTGGTTTCAAGGTAACAACATAACATGAAAATCAGAATAAGAACAAAAAATATCCCATTGACTGAATAAAAGGTAGACACAAAGATGGATTAAACCAATTAATAAAAAGGAAGGTGAAGCCTTCAATTTTTCAACTTCACAAGAGTTCTTGTCTCATAATATCATAAAGAAACAAGACTATTAGCTTGATATCAAAACTTGAAAATTATCTCTACAGTAAATTTTTCACTGTATAAATTAACAGTCAAGAATCAAAAAGCATTGCAATCTGAATAATGAATTCAAGCATGAAGAAAGAAATAACATAGTAGAAAAATAAGGTCTAACCATCCATATGCCTTTGCTATTAAGTGTCAAATTGAAAATAAATGCCTTTTACAATGAGCTTCAAAAAAAGGTCCTTTGGATCTCCAAATTTTCCACCTCATCTTCCTCTCATTCTACATAGTTTATATAGAAACAATACATAATATTCAAGATCCAAAAGAAATGGATTTGAAAACCTCCTCATATATGTTTAGTTTCTTGTTTCAAATAATCAAGGAGAATATCCAATATGATCTCCAATTCGAATTGATGAGGTGGCTTGTCAACTGCTGTCCATGTGATTTTTCAGGAAAACAAATCTGGTAAATTCCTGAAAAATAGGGTCCAACAATCAATTTGAATCTCTTAAATGGTGATAGTTGTGTAAAAACTGAGAGAGGTTTTTGTGAAGGGCCATGTTCCCCAAAAAATACTCTTTTGGTTTCATCAAATTCCTCTCCATCTGTTCTATAACATATTTTGAAGATAAAGACTAAAACAGGAAAAAATAACAGAGTATTTCCTGTAGCTTATTAGAAAATTAGCCTTCAAATATCAATTTGAATATCTTAAATGGTGATAGCTGTGTAACAAATGAGAGAGGTTTTTTTGAAGGGGCATGTTACCAATAAAAAACTCTTTTGGTTTCAACAAATTCATCTCCAGCTGTTCTGCAACCCCTCTTGAAGAAAAAGACTAAAACAGGTAAAAATAACAGAGAATTTCCTGTAGCTTTTCTGGTTCTTCTTTTAATGATTCTTTGCATCTAATGGTACTTCTGCCAATTCTGAAATAGTGTTTTCATCATTGCTATGTTTCCCTGTGTAGCCATGAGCCTTTGAACCTTCACAAGGCATATCATTGTTGATAAATTTTTCTTCCATGTTTTTATCTGAACAATTAGTTACTTTTGGTTCCATTTCAATCTCTGTTTTCTTGCAATCTTGTGTAGCATCAAACATACTATTATCCTTCCAGGATTTACCACAAGGAAACATACTAGGCACTATTGTAGTCTTTTAGTGTTTATCAACCTGTTTGTGAGATGTAAGCCACTTGCCTTTATCACGAACCTTCCAACACTTGAGGCCGGGGCGACGTTTCAACTCAGGAAACTCAGCATACACATCTAGAAGCTCTATTGATCCCCCATTGGAAGGTACATCACATAATATGCGATAAAAAATAAACTCTGTTATACTTTCTGCATGGGTGTCTTCATTCATCTCAAGTATTTCACTACCTTTATCCTCTGTCTCATTTGTTATTTGTGTCAGCATGCCATTATTTTTGCAACGACAACTTGGAAAGTTTGTGCTTCATGATTGGTTACCAGCAAGTTAGCACTGGACATCCTCTTCATTTGATGAATGAGAATATTACACCATTAAACATCATCATCATTTTCTATGACCATTCCCTTGGGTAGAAACACAAGCTTAGATTATTTGTGAATCATCTCTAGAAGTTGAAATTTTTTTGACCCAGTTGCTGCACATATATCAAGAATATAGTGGTGTGACTGTACATCTTGTTAGCACTCTGTAAATTTCCTAGAGGTTGACGAAAAAATAAATCTAGAAAGGTAACTTTATCCAACCACTTTTAAAGCTGGGATCTAGCCCTTCCAACTTCAGAGAGGGATCTCTCTATATGATTCAAATATGTTTCAAATTTTAAATATTAGGCTAGGTAAATAAATAAGTCTGTTTTGTTGTCGTAGTGCTTGTTGAGTTGGTTGAGACAGTCTACACATCCAAACCAGAAAAGCAAAGAAAACCTTTCATAGGGAGAGATAATATAATCACTGGATTCTTCAATAGCATATATGATGGACAACATAAAAGACGAGAAAGATAATTTCAGCAAAGAAGCAGTTAAGAATTTCTTTATTGAAATAACCAAAAGAAAAACATGAAAATATTTTGAGTCAGAAACAGGGTATCCGAGATAAATCCTTCCCCGTTCATTATTTCTAAAGATTAGATTTAGAAAACAGTATGATAACAAAGTGAGAATAACATTCAACTTAGATAGAACAACATCACCAGTGAATACACACAAGAATCCTGTAAAAGTGCCTCTTTGTATTAATGGAAGATTTCTTCAAAAATATTACAGTTTGACAACTTTAGGGTGTGAAGATAAAAAACCCCCAATACTTCGAAAGATGAAGTATTTATAACTCAAAATTACAAACGATCCTGTCATCAATGACCAGGACGTGCTAAATCTATTTTTAGCCTAACTAACTTAACAAATTTCATAAATCTAGGAACTGCTGGGTGATGTGTCACAACTGCATGCTAATTTCTGGGTGGGTCGTTGGCGAGGTATCTGCATGACCTCATCTGACTAGACAAATGACTAGACTGGGACAGCTCATCAGCTACTCGATTAGATCACAGAGTTCTTCCCATCGAAGATGACTGGGTACGTTGACTTTGAGTAGTCTCCGATAAACTTCATCCATTTCTGTGTACTTGGCAAAGGTAGGTTTGGTGATGAAGATGTATCAAATTTCATGCTGAATACTGATGTCATACTGTAGCACATCAAGAAACTCCTTACCAGTGATGCTTCCTTGAATTCCCAAAAACTTTGAATTGTCCTTAGCCACATCAACCAGTCTCTTTTTGTAGTCGGGGAGTGTCATCAATTTGTCATTGATTACTTTCAGACCAGGAAGACCTTTCTTCTGTAGAGCCTCAATCTTACTAAAAAATATTTGTACCCCTTGGTCCATTGCCTGAACCTTTTCTTCCAGCTGGAGCATTAATCCTCTCTTGGTCAAAACTCTTTTGACCTCAAGGATGGTCTCTATTCTATCTTCAATTTTCATCTCTTCGAGTTATTCCCTGGTCTTAGAATTGAGGAACTTGATGATTTCGTTGGCCTGTGTCGGCATCTCTCCCAATTCTGATCTGATCTTTTCAATTGCCTTCTTGCTTCTCTGCACCAATTCATTCTACTCAAACATGATCTGTATCATGGGCCATATCTCGTTCATGGACTTAGTGATGTTTGTCCATACACTTTCTTTAACCTCGACCAAAGTTTTACCTGCCACTGTTTGCTTCCGGAGCTGCTGCAACTCTTGTTTGAGCTGGTCAGACACCTGCTTTTCCTTGGAGAGGCTGGTCTGAAAGGATGATTTGAGTTCTTGAAGGTTCTCAATCTCCTTTTTGAGCCTACTGATCTTTGTTTCCTACAGGTTCATCTTTTCCATAGACTTAGCCAGGTCGACTGTCTTCTCCAGGGATGTCAATGGAGTCGCGGATGGGACTTCTATCACTGATGCTGTGCTTACTCCCAAAATTGGAATGGTGCTCAATGAAATGACTTCCATTGGCTTCAGTTGTTCTTTTTCTTTTACTAGCTTCTCCATCTTAGCTTCCATTTCTTTAAGTTGTACATTCTTCTCCATGAGAAGTTTGAGCATTTCATCCTTTTCTCCTTCTTTCTCTGCTATCTCCTTCGCCTGTGAATCCTCTGTTGGCGGCAGTTTCAGTTGCTTTCTTAAGGAGGCTATGTCAGCATTTTTCTTCTTAATAATCTCCTCAGCTGCTTTCATGTTCGAAGGATCGTAGCCGATCTTGAGGACCAGTTCCTCCAAAGTCTTGATTCTGTTGTCCTTGGAAAAGGATGATATATTCTCTAACTTCAATTATGTTTGAACATTGTTCAGGGACACTTGTAGTTTGGACGTAGTAGTGGAAGCATGCGCCAACATGTAAAAAACCATCTCTCCTGTTTTCTTGTGCAGATCCATCTGATCGGCCGGATGCACATCCTTCGTCTGGAATTCAAAGGTGGCCCTTTTGTAATCAGTGATCACCTTTGGATCTGGCACTTGCACTTGGAGGAATGCCATATGCATTCTGCCTTTCTCGGTGTCGAATGTTGATAGCAACCTATGTTGCGCGGTCGATGTCTGCTTCCAGAACTGGGCGCAAGTGTTGTTGGTCAGCGTTTGGTTTCTTTTCTTGATCAACTCATATTTTTCAAAGATACTCAGCTTCGGCCCTACCTTGCCTGGTTGTGTGGTCGACAGAGAATCTGTAGATTTCTTCAACAATGCAGAGGTTATGACACGCTGAAGGCTTGTACCGAGGGGTGGTTTATCAACCTTGGTCACTGTAGTACATGGGGTTTCTTTTTCTCCGGTCGGGCTAGGGATTGAAATAGTCTTAGGCCTCTTGATATGTAGCTGGAATTCTTCTGATGATACCTCAGTGATAGGAGGAGATAAATCTTGCCTAGGCATTTTCTCTTTCGGGGCCTGTGGCATGGTTGTTTGTGATACAGTGGCCGGGGGATGCTGCCATTCTACTTCGACCAATGTGTTAGGCTCCCATACTGTCTGGTTTGCAAATTTTTCAACTTCAGGTCTAGATTCATGGACATATGGGATGTTCTTGTTCTTCACCCTCATCTCAGAGATGATCCCACATGGATCGTAATGCCATGGGAAACTCATGAAGAACTTCATTCCCTTCAACAGCCTGTCTGCTTCTTCCCCAACGCCACGATTGTTGCGGATGAAGGAGCCAATCTGCCCTTTGATTCTGAGATGTTGCTTTTTCTTCAGTGACACAAAATGGATATCATCAGAATTTATTATCTGCCTTATATATTCCAAAGCAAAAATTCTAGCAGGAAGGTACTTGGGAAATTTATACGGTGCCAACTCGCACCCATATACTCTGATCTCAGTGTGATTTTGGTATAAATACCAATCACCTGTCTTTGTGTGATCCGAGAGATGCAGGATCCTTTGAACTTCATCATTTATCCGAGGCTCAGGCCTACCACTAAGCATACTTACCACTGGGTGGTAGAATTGATCAATGAACTCCTTGAAGTTGAGCTCTGTGGAGTTGTGCTTGAGCAAGGAGGTCCACACTGTCACTGCCTAGTGTCTACCATCTCCATCCATCTTCTGCATGGAAAAAATGAATTTGTCTGCTTGGAAGAAGACGAACAAGTACGCCAGTATGCACGAGTATCGGAACATGCCTTCTGTGGAGAAATTCACAAACTGTTCATGAATATTGTTCGCCAAGAATGTGATGAAGTTGAACTGGGTGGTGGGCTTCTCATCAGTCGAGAAGATGGATAAAAATCCCAGTATGGGTTCATCTACCCATTGATCTGAATAGTATCCTAACAAGGCACAAAGGGATGAGATGATTTGGTTTCCTTTAGTAAAGAACATGGAAGAAGGATAAGGAGGGTTTGTGGAGGGAAATTGAGCAGATGGGGGGAGGAAAAGATCGAATATTTGATCTCTTTGGGGGAAGGTCATTTTCTGGTATAATTCTGTAAGAATTTCTAGGTTGAAGGGTGATGCAGAGTCGGCTCGGGGGATTTGCATCATTTGGTCAATGGATTCGGGCGTGATGAGGAAAAGAATCTCTCCAGATGAGGAGACGATGTCTCTTTGCTCGGGAATGTAGTGGGCTTGGCACTTGAGGGCGAACTCTGGAAAAGGGTGAATCTGAGGGAAGAGGTAAAGGGGTAAGTTGGACTCCCAGAGTCCGATTTCATCACTCTGGTCCAGGAAGACTTCCTTGAGCCATGACTGAAGGTCTACAAAATCAAAATCGCACTTTGTATCTGCGATTAAGCAGTCTTTGTCGACCAGTGGGATCCTGTCAAGGTCGACAGGAGGCGGGAGAAATGGATTCTCCTCTCCTTCTGCTTGTTTGGACTTTGGCGCCATTTCTGCAACAGTACCTACAAGAAAAACAATGTTAGTGGGGACGACTGACTGTGGATGGGGGAAACTGACTGTAATGGAGGAGTAAGCGGTGTAAAAATCTCTCTGGTGTGATGAGTGGTAAATGGTGAAAAACGGGAGAATGAGGGTAGTTTTGAGTAAACGAGTGCCCGTTGGGCATGGGAGATAGGTTAGCTGGATAACGGATAGGTTATCCAGTAATAAATGGCCAACGGATCATTTGGGGTGTGAGATGGCAGGTGACGGTAATTGAGGGAATACGAACATGTGATGTGGTGGCGATCGATTGGGCTAAAAGTCATGGTGATGGGGCTTGCCACGAGCGAATGAGGGGAAAGGACTAATGGAAGTTATGGGACGTGACCCTTTTCAGAAAGGTGGATAGTGACGTCAAGAGGTGACGAAGGTATGTCACACAGTAGGCGGTGATGGGACTCAGGACCATTAAATTGATGCCATGTATAAAGAGGGGCCCGTCAGAGGGAAGATTCCATTCTGGACCCCCCCCCCTCGGTTAAAAGAAGATCAGTCGGGGGGGGCCCAAAAAACACTTTGAACCGTTGATCTGAGCGCTTTTTTCATGGCCGCAAATCTTTGCACGCTTTTTATCTCACATTCCTAAACCCCCCCACCCCCCCCCTCC
>ML779844.1:308578-340931 GCA_009831015.1 Picea engelmannii | reverse complement strand
GGTTTATCCATCACATACATCCTCAACATATCCTCAATCACTTGATTCACCCTCTCTGTTTTTCCATCTGATTCTAGATGATAAGTTGTACTAAAATTCAAATTTGTTCCAAATCCATTAAATAATCCCTTCCAAAAATTTGACGTAAACTTTGGATCTCTGTCAGACATAATTGTCTTGGGTATACCATGTAATCGAGCAATTTCTCTCATATAAACATCAACAATGTTGTCTTCCTTGTGAGTGAGCTTTACTGGAATAAAATGGGCAACTTTAGTAAGCTTATCCACCACTGCCATGATAAAATCATGTTGCTTGTTTTTTCTGGGCAGTTTGGTGATGAAATCCATTGTTACAGCTTCCCATTTCCACTCAGGAGTGGGTAATGACTGTAGCAAACCAGCTGGGTGTCTATGCTCATCCTTTTCCTTTTGACATTCTAAACATTTGGAAATAAAATCAACAACTTCTTTATTCATTCTTGGGCAATAACATTGTCTCTTGACAACTGCAATAGTTTTTTGATAACTTAGGTGCCCAACATAAGGTACATTATGCATTTCTCTCAATATAAGGTACATAAATTCTTCCCTTGTATATGATAATTTCATCATTTTCTAGCTTATAGTCTTCAGTTTTCTGCTGCAAATTACCTTGTTGTAATTTTGCCACTAATTCCTTGTATTGAAAATTTGATTTTGTAGCCTCCAAAATTCTGTCTTTCAAATCTGATTGGTACATGCTAATGGCTATAGCATGCAACTCATGCACTCTTCTGCTGAGTGCATCCTCCACTTTGTTCTCTTTCCCTTTGATATGATTTATATCAAATTCATATTCACTGATAAATTCTAACCATATGCTTTACCTAGCATTTAGAATTGGCTGATCAAATAAATATTTCAAACCATTATGGTCTGTCCTCAACTCAAACCTTTTCTCCATGAGGTAGTTCCTCCACTTACTCAAGGCATGCACTATGGATTCCAACTCCAAATCATGAGTGGCATAGTGCCTTTCATGCTCCTTCAACTTCCTTGATTCATAACATACAACAAACCCATTTTGACCGAGGACTCCACTAAGTCCTTCTTTACATGCATTGGTGCATACAATGAAGTCTTCATTTGGATATGCAATCCTTAGTATTGGAGAACTTGTTAATAATTTCTTCAAGTGTTGGAAACTCTTTTCACAATCCAATTCCCACCAAAACTTCACACCCTTGTTTTGCAAGGAAGTGATTGGGTGTGCAATCTTTGAGAATCCTTCAATAAATCTCCTATAGTAGCCTGCACGGCCCATGAATGATTTGACCTCTATCATATTCTTTGGTGTTTACCATCCTCTATGGGCTTTTATCTTCTTAGGATCCACTACTATCCCATCCTCTGAAATGATATGTCCTAAATAATGAATTTGCTTATGATAAAATGAGCACTTGCTCATTTTGGCATACAATTGATGCTCCCTTAATACTTGTAATACCATCCTCAAGTGCTTTTCATGCTCTTCCTCTAACTTAGAATATATAAGAATGTCATCTAAAAATAGAATGGCAAACTTATCTAAGCATTCTCTGAAAACACCATTCATTAAACACATGAAGACATCTGGTGCATTTGATAACCCAAATGGCACCACTGTGAACTCATAATGATCATACCTTGTTCTAAAAGAAATATTTCTAATGCACAAAGTTGGAAGCTCACTATTGTGGTAGAATGTAAGGGTCTATTAAATTTGGCAACTCGTTATTTTCCCTAATCCATGTTATATCCTCTTTCTGGGATCTCCATCACGTTCTAATCATTAATATATTTTCAACTACTATCGCCATGCTTGAATCCGAGCTCAGAATTGAGAGATAGGCCCTTCCAAAGTTCTTTGGGCATTAATAGTCAAGGGCCACATGGTATCCACGTGGGTCCATATCATACATATTATCCAGATTTCCCTGAAGTCCTGGAGTTCCCATCGCTCCTGTATCTATGGTGGAGATCTATCCACCATTAATTCTAATGGCAAATTTTCCTCCTCGTTCAGGTATACACTTAAGGGTAGTTCAATGCTTGGTGCTTCGACACTGAGTGCCCCTTTTCTATCTACGCACGAAACCTACCAGAGTCTCAAAATATCTAAGTCCTATAAGCTTGCCACGTGGCTTCGACCTTCGGGCGCTTCGGTCTCTCTACAGCACTACTTCCTAACTCTTCTGAAGTTCCTATTTACGAAACTTCTGTAACACTTCCACATAACTCCGACCCTTCTAGATTATCCTCGATACCTCTCTCGCACATGGGGTTGTACTGAATTATGAGGGAAAATACAGGTAGGTCCCTTGTGCTCCTCCCACCAGATGGACCAAGCAAGTGAGTGCTAGGTGTGATATTCAGGCGAGGCAGTGATGATACGTGGCCCCTTCAAAGGGTGACATGTGTCATGTGTTATTGGGTTTATAGGGTATGCGATATGCATGAATTATGTGACATGTGGCACGAAAAAATTATGTCCTTGCCACCCTGGGTGACGTCACTATGCCACGTCACTCTGGACTGTTCGTCTTTCATTCGCTTCGATCTCGCAGCCAGGGTATGTACACGTAACCCCTGGATCGACGACCTCCGTTACTTTGTAACTTTGACATTTGGGGGTTTTATGGTGTAAAATTATCCTTTCTCCTAGAGTAGGTCAGCGCCGACCAGACCACCATCTAGATCAAATGGTCACGAGTGGTCTAGAAGTCCCTTTGGATCGATGACTCACATTAATTCGTGACTTTGGCATTCAATATTTCATGCATGTAGTTTCCAGCTTCCTCTCGGAATACTAAGTCTCCGGACTACAAGATCTAGCGAAACGCATCCCCTATTTATCAACGACTTAGATTTAATCACTTGTTCATGACTTCGAGAGTATGCACACTTTAATGACTCTCGTGCAACTTCCTCTGGAGTGCCAAGTCTTCAGACTAGGATATCTCCTGCTACTAGGCCTCCCATCCGACAACCCGAACCCACATTGAGCTTTGGGACTCCATTCCCTTCATGCATCAACAACCCATATCTTCCGAAGTGGCCAATACTGAACTGACTAAGGCGTATATCTAATGTAAGACACTTGGCAGAAGGAATGGGTAACACATGTCCCCATCAACTGGTGACACTTTTTGTGTTCTAATTGACCCATAAGATCTATGAAGGTTCCATATTGGGATGACACGTGGCTCATCCACTCGGGGTACACATCACCTTAGATGACGTCAACATGCTAAGTCACTCCAGTCTTCGATGCTTCGATGATAATCCTACTTCATCACCATCTCAAACCTCTCGGAGTGGGACTTCACCGAAGTTCTTATCGCTACCCCTTTACTGGGCTCGATCTAACTGCTAAGAGGGATCCCAAAGGATTTGAAGATCGACGGTCCACAATACTCCGCAAATATGACCTTCGAGATTTTTGACATTACAACACCTCTATCCTCCCAAAGCAGTCAATGCTGGGTTGACTACATCATAGATCCAACGGTTGGGGTAGTCCCTGGGCATCCTCAAATCTATGGTCCATATTAAATTCAAGATCTGGGACTTCGGATGATCCATCTCCCTTACGTTGAATACAAAAATTCGTCGAAATTGCAAATATTGAAAGAGTCGAGGAGTTAATGCTTGCAGTCCTCCAAATCCAACGGTTGTGACAAACCTTGGATCCTCCCAAACAGATCTCAATCGTTCATCTTCCAAATGAAAGGGTTTTCCCTTTTGAGACTTAAATCTCTCTATCCTTCCTAAGATTCTTTAGTTCTGAAAGACTTATGAAATAACACGCACTTTTCACTCTTTCTCCTGGGCTTAACAAACTCCTTTTCCCAGGAGACTCAAAACCGCTCGGATTGTCTACATGCAAACAAGAAATTGTTCCCAAGGTCGACAATCTCATAATTCATTTTCTTAAACTTGAGATACTACAGGGCTTGAGCAATTACATGTACAAATGATATAGTTCCCTACTTGCTTAAATACAAAATCAAGCAAAGATAAATGGACACATTCTAATCATCAAGAAAACATGCACATCCTTGAAACATTGATAGGATATCTAACTTTAATTTACAATTGCAATTCAATTACACATGATATGAGAATACTTATCTGTTATAGGTTGCAACCAACTAATTGATTGTGGGTGTTCTCCTTTCCACCCAACCATAGGCTCAAAGGCATTCATTCTTAGCACTCTAGCCACCCCCGTGCTGAGCGATGATATCACTAGGGAATTATGACATTTATCAGAGACCTTCTCTCTATCAAAACATCCCTACGAGGTTTATCAGATGCTTCCCCAACATCAAGTTCACAACCTTCCTCTTTTATTTTTCATATATGGGTCGCACATTCTCTTGTGTGTGTGCATTCTTGTCTGGTGTCTCTCCTTCTCTATGTAGAGGCTCACGCGTGCACCTCTTCGTTGTGTCTTCTCATTGTCTATATTTTCTGTATATATTTTCCCAGGATGGTTCTCAATCTATCATGTTCCTTCTGTCAGAAGGAAACTCGGGTCAACCTAGTATGCCAGACCTTGTGGTACCTAGGGCTAACATTCTTCAATCAAACCATGATTCCATTCATGGGGGTGGTTGAGTATTCAACCACTAGTCCTTCCTTCAATATTAACTGATACCTCTCCTTGGGATCTGAAGGGGGTTCATTATTCCCAACAAGGGGAAATTTGGGGCCATTTGACATAAGGAACCTTCTCTTATAGTTTTCCCATTCTTTCCTCTAGTGATATCATGGCGAGTACTTCAAGGCTTCACCCTCCTAGTCAATTATTGGAAATTCAAACAATAATAAATTTACATTGTTCACATGCCATAGCATGGTAATCATAATTAATGATTAATTACAGGTTGGGGGAAACATGGGTGTTACAATCCCCTCCCCTTTAAAAGGAACACTGGCCTCGGTGTTCTTTCTCAACAACACATGTCATGCCTCTGTCATTCAGCTTCTTTAGAAACATTGATCCTCTTTATGGGTCAATTCCTTTTAGACTCTTGGCCTTCGTCACCTACCTTCAATAATATTGGACAACAAGCATATTAATCACAATTTCATGTGAAAACCTTTTAATGTTGTTCAAAATTCAAGAGGAAAATTTCATAATGTAGCATGCTACTTATCTGTGTAGTTCGTGGATTTGAATATACATGGTTGTCTTGTTATTTTGTCTCACTATTTTCCTGGACATACCCATTGTGTGCATGATCCCAATCAATATTTTATGAGGATGATCAAATTCTCCTCTTCCTTGTGGTCAATCACCCTTTAGGCCCAGGCTCAAGCATCCCCTTCTCTTCTATACAGTCCCTCGGGTGATTCGTCTTGCCTTTCCAAGGTTTTCTCACATAGGAATAACTCTAAAGACTTCGTTGAGCCTTATAGTCAAGGCGTCACTCAGACTTGCTCTATTGAGGCGTCTCTTTGGCTTGTGTTGCCATTACACAACATGTTCTAGGGTGATCATGGCTTACCATAGGTTTTCTTGTCCTAGCAAAAGTCGTCTTTCATGCTTTCCAACTTGACAACCTTCATCTGTCCTTGCTGGATGGATCTTTTTGTTCTCACCTATATCATAGGTATACATAAATTTATGAGATATCATCATAAATTTTAATTTCAACATTGTATTGCAAATCTTTCACCCACAGACTTTTCAATTCCATATTTACTTTCATATTTGTTCCATACAAGGACTAGATCCACAAACATGGGACTTTCCTTCCCATAGCAGTTTGGCTTAACAGGCAACTGTTCTTCCTTATGGGCTTATGATACTCCCATATCCAAGACCCTTTTCTTTCTGCAATTTCAACATTCCTTAGACAAACAAATTATTAGTTTTCATGCAAATTATATTTTAAATCATGCATACTAACAATTCAAGTCATTTTCATCTAAGGAAGGGTACAAGGAAAAATGAATTATATCATTGTTTATGTATGCGTCCTTTTATTTTTTTAGTTTTTCAAATGCAATTCAGATATCAAATAACTTTAATCAGTGTGCCAATCTCCATGGCCACATCCATACCCAATGTACCCTTACATTGGTTTTAAATTATTATATTTCATGTCAGGAACTTTTTCTAAGGGGTGTTGGGACTCATCCCACTTATTACCATATGGATTCTCTGTCCATATTTATTATTATAGAAGAACCATATTTTCTTCTCTAAATCGACCACAACCTCAAATCATCACTCATGAAACTCAAAGTTTCACATGAATTCCTTTAGGCATTTCTTTCCTTACCAATAATTAGGGTAACAATACTTAGGGTCACCTAATTTCTCTCTTTACCAATCGTACACTATGTATAGTACTGGAAGATACTTCTTCCACAATGGGAAACCCTATATATGCCCCATTCTTTTACCACATGCATATTCTCAATGCATTAAATCAACGTGTTGTCTATGAACACTTTTGTTTCCAATGATTCCTTGATTGGTCAATGCAGACATATCAGTTCATGAATTCAGATTCTTCTTAAATGCCAACAGAATTCAAAACTGGATTCACAAATCAGCCACAGAACCTGATCATAGTATGAGTTTACACAATATTAACGTGTGGGTTCCTTGTAGGGTCACCCACTGATCATTCATAGATCGACGATTCACAGTGATTGCGGAACCCCAATGTGCTTGCTCTTTATTAATGAGTTCAATCTCCACAACCTAAAAAGTGCTCGCCCGACTATTTTAATCATGGTCGTTGATAATCCATACCGACGAGATTAATAATGTTTGTTGATTGCGGACCGTGAACTAGAACATCCATTAATTTCTCCTTTGTGCTCCGCAATGATTCCCGATCATCGATCTCATAGAATGGATGGAGTTTGATCTGTTAACTCTAGTGGATATTTAAGTTGATTTGATGACTGAGATCAAGTTTCCCTCTGATGAATGACTCACATTCGCCTCCTCTATCAGGTACTTGATTAACTTGATTCGGTCAGGGTTTTCTTCCTCGATCTTCATGATCTCAATCTGTAGCCGATCAAAGATATTTCTACAATATTGTTCCTACAGTCTATATAAAGGATATTTTTAACCTTGATTTGGGAACATAAAACATTTTTTTTCATATATATATATATATATATATATATATATATATATATATATATAGAGAGAGAGAGAGAGAGAGAGAGAGTATGCAGAACATAAATAAAATGCTAGAAATGGCAGAATAACAACAATATAACCAGAACAATCACCACAATAACACTGAAATGATATAAGAATAACAACATAAATAACACTTTGATTTTGAAAGCAATGTTCATGGGCCTCTTCGAGGGGGAAACCGCTAGTTGAGCAGAGATCTATTACAATAATATCCAATCTAGGGTTCTCATACCCTCGACTCCTATTTATACTAAATATGTGTATCAAAAGAAGCATCTCGAGGAAGATCCTTCTAGAAGCAGAATCTTCTATTAGGTATTCTTACATTCAACGTATTCTATTTTATTGCAAGGCCTTATTAATATTGACCTTTATTACATCTGAATATATTGTTCTACCTATGTGTGGGTTAGGACCCTAACATGTCCTCCCCCTTAAAAACAACCTTGTCCTCAAGGCTTGAGATGTGGAAATTGCTGCACAATGGTAACTGGTTCCTAAGTGGCATCTGCTGGAGTTGTATCTTTCCATTGGACTAACACTTCCTTTATGGTTCTCTGACGCAGGTGGCACTCATGCTGGTCCAAAACTGCTTGTGGCTATATCCAAATGGATCCTTCTTCGACTAACTCGTGAAGGTTGGTTTGAATTTGGAACTTAGTTCCAATCACCTTCTTTAAGCACGAAACAGAAAAATTAGGATGTAGCTTCGAATGACTGGGAAAAGCTAACTGATAGGCTACTTGTCCCACACACTTGAGAACGGTATAAGGACCATAAAATTTGGGCGCTATCTTCTGACAATGCTCAACCTTGAGGGAAGTTTGCTTGTAAGGTTGCAGTAGAAGAAACACATGATCCCCTTCTGCAAATTGACATTCAGAGCGAACTTGATCTTCTTGTTGCTTCATGCGATTCTGTGCCATGACCAAATTCTCTTTGAGGGTATGGAGAATAGCCTCTCGAACTGTAAGCGTTTGGTCAACTGCCTGGACCTTTGAGACACCAGGTAAGTATGAGAAAAATGAACGTGGATTCTGTCCATATACCACTTCAAAAGGAGTCATGCGTGTAGCTATAAGTTATGAAGTGTTGTACCACCATTCAGCTAGGGGTGACCATTGAGCCCACTAATTTTGATTTTCCAAGGAAAAACACCTCAAATATGTTTCCAAACACTTGTTGAAAACTTTCGTTTGACCATCAGTCTGGGGATGATAAGCTGTGCTGAGATGCAATTGGGTGCCTTGTAGCTTGAACAGTTCTTGCCAAAAATTGCTTGTGAAAGTTGGGTCGCGATAAAAAACAATAGAGTGTGGCATGCCATGAAGCTTGAAGACCTGATCCATGAAAATTTGAGCCACCGTGGATGCTATAAACGGGTGTTGAAGAGCACATAAATGCACATACTTGGAAAGGAGATCAAAAACCACCATGATGACTGATTTATTTCCCGATTTGGGTAAGCCTGTAATAAAATCCATAGAGATATCCTTCCAAATAGCAGGTGGAATCGAAAGAGGTTGTAGTGTGCCCAAAGATTTGGTTGTTTCTCCCGTGTTGCATTGACACACATCACATTCAGCAACAAAATTACGAATGTACTATTTCATACCATCCCAGAAAAAATAACGTTTGACCCTATCATAGGTTTTGGTGAACTTGGAGTGCCCCGTTGTGGGTGTAGCATGAAGCTCAGAAAGTACCATGGATTGTTTACTTAAATAAAAATGGCCTTTGTATTTAAGCTCATCATGGAGCCAAGAGTACCCTAGGGAAGCTGAAGCATTGGACTAAAATTGTTGGATCAGATGTGAACTTTTGGGATCTTGTAGCCATTCCTGGTGAACGGTTTGGAGCTAATCTGGTACAATGAAGGACATAGAAAAAAGGGATCTTTCATCTTCATATTTTCGAGAAAGTGCATCCACCACCATATTGTCTTTGACTTTCTTGTAAATGATATCATAATCATATCCAAAGAGTTCAGTCATTCATTTTTGTTGCTCTAGGGAGGAAATGCGTTGTTTTAGAAAATACTTGAGGCTTTGATGGTCTGTCTTAATTTGAAAATGTTGACCAAATAGATAAGGGTGCCACAGATCAACGACATGCATAATATCCAACATTTCCTTTTCATATATTGATTTGCCCAGATTTATTTCAGATATTTGCTTGCTGGTAAAGGCCAAAGGCCAACCCACTTGCATAAGGACAACACCAATTCCTTTCCCTGAGGAATCACATTCCAAGAAAAAGGTCTGTGTGAAATCAGGAAGGGCCAGGACTGGAGTGGTGCAGATGGCCATCTTCAAGGTTTTAAAATCTTGAGCAGTGGCTGGATTCCAAGCGAAAGAGTTCTTTTTTAGAAGAGCAGTGAGAGGTGCTACAATATTTCCATAATTCTTAACAAAATTGCGATAATAACTTGTTAAGCCCAGAAATCCATGCAAGATTTTGAGAGTCTTTGGGTGAGGCCTATCTTGCATGCTTCAATATTTTTTGGATCCACCCTGATTCCATCCTTGCCAACTAGATGACCCAAGTATTCTACTTTTGAGGCACCAAAAGCACATTTAGTCTGTTTCAGGAAAATTTGGTGCTGAGAGAGTAGATGGAGAACTCGATGCACATGAGAAAGATGGTATGTCCAGGGTTTTTTATAGATAAGGATATCAACAAAGAAAAATAAGACAAAATGATTGGGAAAAGGATAGAAGACATGATTCATGAGGATTTGGAAGGTGGAGGGGGCATTACACAAGCCAAAGGGCATGACCAAAAACTCATAGTGGCCCTCATAAAGTTCTAAAGGCAGTTTTGGGAATGTATGCCTCTTTCATACATATCTGGTGGTAGCCCAAATGAAGATCAAGTTTAGTAAAGAATTGGGTGCCACTCAATTCATCCAGGAGGTCATCAATGACAGGAATGGGAAATTTGTCTTTAATGGTAAGTATGTTGAGGGCACAGAAGTCAGGAAACATTCGCCAAGAACCTTCTTTGTTTAGGACCATTACCATAGGAGAAGAGTAGGGGCTTGTGCTAGGGAGGATAATTCCTACATTAAGGATTTCCTAGACCATTTTCTCAATTTCATATTTTTTGGAAAAGGGGTGATGATACAGACGAATATTGGGAGGAAGGCTTCTGGGTACAAGGGGAATGGAATGATCATGAACACCACGGGAAGGAGGGAGTCCCTGGGGAGTGGAAAAGACCACTTGATGTTTAGAAAGGATGGATTGGAGGTCTTGCGGCACGGAGGGTGTCTTTGTTGCTTCTATGGCATGGAGTTGGGAAATAACACCAGAATGACCTTTTTTGAGCAGCTTTTCCATGTGATGGGAACTAATGATCTCAAGTGAACCGACGGTGATGCCTTGGAACTTATATTGGTGGCCCTCCTGGTCGAATTGCATGGTTAATTCCTTAAAATCCATGAGAATGGGACCCAAAGTCCTTAGCCAGTCTGCACCCAACACAATGTCACAACCACCCATGTCGATAGAAAACATATGAGATTCCAAGTGGTAGTCACGAATTTGGAGACACACATTTTTGGAACGCCCTCCACATTTCATTGAGCCACCATTGGAAATCATGATTTGGAAATTATTGACAGCATGGATGTAGCAATGAGTTTCTTGGGCAATGCAACAATGAATAAAATTATGGGTGCTTCCACTATCAACCAGAATGATGACCTTCCGATGCTTGATGTAACCGATTAGCTTGAGGGTTTGGGGGGCAGAGAAGCCAGTGAGGGAATTGAGGAAAATGACCGGTTCTACTTTAGGAGGGTCTAAGGGAGGGATTATGTTAGTGGTTTCAGGTGACTCAGACACAAGGGGAGTTTCAAGATCCTCTTCCGAAATATCCTTGGAGATGGCCATAAAAGGCTTGTGTTCCTTACACTTGTGGTGCGGGAAATATTTGTTATCACAATTATAACAAAGGCCTTTGAGTTGGCGTTCAACCATTTCATCCCTGGTCAATTTTTGGATCTTTAGTGGAGCGGAGGGAGTAGTGGGATTTATTGGTTTAGGGCGAGGGATAAAGGAGGGTTTTAGGTTTTGAGAAGATACAACCTGTTGTACTTCTTTAGATATTTTAGTAGCCTCCACCCAACTACTAGGTTGATCCATGAGGACATGGGCCTGAATATCATCCTTGAGGCCACTAATAAAACACTCTCGGAAAAAGGCATCAGACATGCCCTCTGTCCAAAAATCCAGGCGCTCAAAGGCAACTATAAAGTCTTCCACTGTTCTTGATTGTTTCAACTTTGTCAAATGGCCCAAATGGTTGGTGTCAGTGTCAAAGCGTTCATAAAGCTCTGCCACAAAGTGTGTCCAAGCAATATACCCTTGACGGGAAGTTTTTCTCCATTTCCACCATTGCAAACGTTATTGATCTAGATGGAGAACACCATACCAGAGTTTGGCCAAGTCACCTGTAATTTCATATAAAGAGAAATAATGTTCCATTTGGGTTACCCAACCAGTGGGGTCCGAGCAATCAAATTTGGTGACATCCACCCATGGAAGGCGTAGGTAACATTGAAAGTGATGGTGCTGAAATTTATGGGAATGAGAGGAATGTTCACCTTTAGTATGTGGGGGTGATTCAGAGGAAGGGTTATTTGTAGGGATATGAAGCTTGGTATAGAGTGACTAAAATACAGATTCAAGCTGAGTGGTCAGGTCTTGTTTGATTTCCTCCATTGAGGACTGGATGGATGTATTGATGGCGACAACATTGGCACTGAGTTGTTTCACTTCTTGTTGGGTCTCGGTGAGACTAGATTGCAAGGTATTGAAGTGAGTTTCAAAGTATTGGCTATGGGTATGGGCCATGAGGACGAGGGAACCAAAAAGGGGTAGGTGGGGTCAATTTGTTTTCCAAAAAATGATATGTATGAATGTGATAAGGGGGAAGAGATGAATCCAATGGAATAGGTCTCAAATAATGGTGAAAAAGTTTCCAGACTTTTTTATTTTTTATTTTTTTACACCTATGGAGTTATACTCTGGTTTGAAGAATACTACAGTGATGAAATGCCCAAATTCTTAACCAGGAATAAATGTACTTGGAAACCCAAACACAATTGCACGGTAATAGATCTTGTCTGTTTTGATTTGTTTATGTTGTTGTCCCCAAGGGTTAGGTATTCAAGGGTTTTACAGACAAGGGTTTGCCCTGTGCTATACCTCTCTGATATACGTGCGGGGTCCAAGAGTAGTACTCAACCCAATATCTCAGGGCACTAAATAAGGAGGATAGACCGTACCCTTAGTCGTACTACCCGACTACCCAGGTACTAGACAGTATCTTCCTGAGTGTTGTTCTCAGTGGCACTATAACAGTCAAGCAATCAATTGATTTATATAAAGAGGGCTTTAGGAAATCTAGGTCAATCCGGACACAGGTGTTGTTTGATGCGCTACCACTCGAAGGGGTACCAACAGGGGTTACAAGGGTGGCCAAAAAATGTGTGCTTAAGAACCACTTGTATTTCCTGTGTGTATGAATCCCTCAACCACAGGTTTATGAGCATAACGATAGATCTTTGTGGCTTAAATATGCTAGAATACATCTCTACCCTAAAAAAAAACATTACCCACAATTTCTGCCAAGGAAAGTGCTTTGATACCACTTGTAATATACCAGATATAAAAAGTATGCAGAACATAAATAGAATGCTAGAAATGGAAGAATAACAAAAATATAACCAGAACAATCACCACAATAGCACTGAAATGATATAAAAATAACAACATAAATAACACTTTGATTCTGAAAGAAATGTTCACGGGCCTCTTCGAGGGGCAACATTCAATTGAGTAGAGCTCTATTACAATAATATCCAAGCTAGGGTTCTCATACCTTCGACTCCTATTTATACTAAATATGTTTATCAAAAGAAGCATCTAGAGGAAGATCCTTCTAGAAGCAGAAGCTTCTATTAGGTCTTCTTACATTCGACTTATTCTATTTTATTGCAAGGCCTTATTAATATTGACCTTTATTACATCTGAATATATTGTTCTACCTATGTGCAGGTTAGGACCCTAACAATATATATATATATATTGTTGGATTACTGAGAGGGGGGGGTGAAACAAGAATAGAGCAATTGAATCATTTTTAACCACAAAATGCAAGTGTTATATCAATGTATCATTATCATCCAATAGTTGCAGAGTAAATAAACAATGAACAAATGAGAAATCATACACATACATAGTACACAATGTTTTTACGTGGAAACCCAAAGTGGGATAAAACCACAAAATTCTTTTTCTTATATGTCTATAAGAATTACATTCATTGGAAGCACCAAATTCCTTTGTTTTCCAGCTGCAATTGGAAGGAGGATCCAACACCCTAGTTTCTCAGGCTACAACCTAAGGGAAGCTCCAAATCCCCAATTCTCTAGCTACAACCAGAAGGATGCTACAACCCCCTATGTTCTCTGGATACAACCGGAAGGTGGCTACAACCACCTGTCCTTGCCCCATTCAAATGCCCTGAAATATAAGTAGAATGATGGAACCACTGTCACACTATCACTGTGAGATATACTGCTCTAAACCTATACCAATCAACCTGTACCAAACAACCTGTAACAACCTATACCAATAACCTATGCCAACATGTACCATACATCAACTTGTACCTCAACCTGTAACATAAATAAATGCATCTATCATGCACCAAACCTGTACAAATAACTTGTCACAATAACATGTCCAAACAACCTATCACAACGACCTGTCTCATCAATATTATCAACCAAATCAGATCTACTCACCAAGAAAAATCTCAACCATATGCACAATATCACCAAGATGTGAATTAACCAAGCATAACAAAACAACTCATAATCATCGCCAAGATCAATATGTGCTTCTAATAATATACCAAGACAAGTAAGCTACATCATCCATAAACCATGTGTCAACAATACTACTAACAAGTGCCTCCAACCATGTACCAAGTATGTACAAATCATGCATCAACTACTCATCAACTATGTCTCATCAATATGTACCAACATCATCAACTATACACCTCATGTATGTGCCAAGTCATCAACTACTTGTGTCAACCATGTACCCAGCATGTACCTCAACCAAAATCCCTCAACAATTTCATCATCCAAATCTGATTTGTAACTCTATAATAGACCCGGTGTATATGATCACATACCTGCAAACCTTCCTTAACTTTAACAAAAGAGACTAACATTTTCAACAAACTTTACTTTAGTCTCACATGACTAATTTTGGATTAGTCAAAAACCCTAACTTGAAATAATGATAACTATGTACCTGTAATGAATAAAGATCTGAAAATAGTAACAATTTGCTTCAGTATATTTTATGCAATTCCTCTAGGTTTCACTACTTGGAACCTCAAAGACAAGGAGTTATAGAAAAAATGGCATACCTTGTTGAATTCTAGCTTATTCTAGAGAGCGAATGTGTAGAGCGTTCCCCGCACAAAATATTTGTTGTATGGATTTGAAAATAGTACACATAATACTAAAGACTATACTCTAATGAATACATTTGGTCTTACTGAATTTGGATTTGTTATGAAGAGTTTATGACGTTTTTACCCGAAACACATTTTTTAGACTAGTGTCAGTACTAGCCACAAACCCTATTTTCCACGGAGTGTAACTCCAAAAATACAACGAACCACAAGATGAAATTTTTATCAAAGCTACTTGGATATGTTTCCTCAACGACCTCCATATTTCACGGTTTGAATCATTCTAGAAAAAGCATTATTTCAAAAATGGTGAGATGACTTGTAAATAACATACCTTAGAAAGCATCATCAAAATAATATATCATCCCTTGAATTTCGGCCTTCTTTACTTCAACTTCCCTTTGGAATTCGCCTTAGATATCCTTTGATTACCTTAGTCACTTGTAGATATTCAATATGCTCAAGTGTAATTAAAATGAGAGACCCTTTCCTCTTATTTATACTTTTATGTAGCTTCCTCAAGGGGTTAACTTCTAACCATCTTAAACAACTTTCCTTATTTTAGGGCTAGCCCACTTCTAACCACTTATCCACTTAGTAATTTCTCCATTAACTTTATTATTTAAATAATTTCTTTTGTATCCACTTTGAATTATAGTACACTCATCACTTCACTTTATTATTTAAATAATTTCTTCTTTGCAACCACTTTGACTACTTTGACCTTTTGGGGCTTCTAGATGACTCGTGAGGGTTCTCTAACTTCACATAGCCATAACTCTCTAACCGTGAGGAGTTACATGACGTTACACATACCATAAAAAATGACATGACATGTACTATCCATATAGAATAGTCTTTCTTTCAAATATATCAAAACTCATACCATTATCCATCAAACAAACTTGGGTCCATTACCCAAACCTTTGTTCTACCGGACTTTATTCAAGGGTTGAAATCAATGACAACCAACCCAATTAATAAGCAATCTCCCCCTTTGGCATTGACGGAAACACTCTGATGCAATACTGAAGTCATATCACTCGTGCTCCCCCTATGACCATTGCTCCCCCTGGAACCATGCCTCTATGCTCTCTCTTCAATCATTTCTATCCCTCATTTGATAAATCTCTCCCCCTTTGTCATCAATGGAAAAGGTATATTTCCATGCGGGGCTGCTCCCCCTAACTCAACTGTCCTTGGGGATACTCCCCCTAAATGAACTCTTCCTAAAACTGATCTCACAACCTAAATTGTCCTCTTTATGGTGCTTCCTCGTGTAAATATAAGACATATAAGATAAACATTCAAAAGCATTCATTTTGGAGTAGAAATTACTTTGAGTCTCTGACGAAGATACTCAAAGGCTTCCCTTGGAAGTGGTTTTGTAAATATGTCTGCCACTTGTTATTTTGTGCCCACATATTTAAGTCTGATGTTCTTCTTTGCAACCTGTTCCCATAGAAAGTGATACTTTATTGGAATGTGATTCGTCTTGCAGTGCATCACCGAGTTCTTTGAGATATTGATGGCGCTTGTATTATCATAATAGATTGGAATGGGATCATCATACTCAACTTGTATATTTTTCAAAGTTTGTTTCATCCATAGAACTTGAGTACAACATCATGTTGCTGCAATATACTCTACTTCAGCTGTAGATAAAGGTAGTAATGATTGTTTCTTGCTTAGCCAAGATACTAAACACTCACCCAAGTAGAACGTTGCTCCACTGGTGCTTCATCGATCATCAACTAAACCTTCCCAATCTGCATCTGTGTAGGAAATAAGTGATATATCCTTTCCTTTTGGATACTATAATCCAAACTCTTATGTTCCTTTGAGATATTTGAAAATCATCTTCACTGCTAATACATGTGATTCCTTTGGTGCTTCTTGAAATCATGTCACTTGTCCAACTTCCTGCATTACATCTGGTCTGGATGCTGTCACATATAGTAAGCTACCAATCATTGACCTGTATTGCCTCTGGTCTATAGACTTTGAATCATCATTTTTTATCAAGTTTCAACTGGTTTGCATAGGAGTGGTAATTGGTTTATAATCTTCCATTCCAAACCTCTTTACTCTGATATAATTGGTTTGAGAAATAAAAAATTCCGTGGTTGTTTTGACGTATCTGAAGACCCAGAAGGAAGGATAGTTCTCTGCGTAATGACATTTCAAATTCATTCTGCATATCCTTTGCAAATTTCTAGCTTAACCTATCATCGGTACTTCCAAAAATAATATCATCAACATAAACTTCAATTAATAAAATACTATCTTGAGTTACCTTGATGTAGATTTTGTAGTATGCACTTCCTTTTCTGAACCCTATCTGCTGTAAATATTTATCCAGTCTAGAGTACCATGCTCTAGGAGCATGTTTTAGACCATACAAGGCCTTCTTCAATTTACACACATAATCTGCATTCTCTGACAACTAAAATCCTTCTGGTTGTTCACTGTAGACTTATTCTTCAAGTTCCCTATTCAAAAAAGCTGATTTCACATCCATCTGATACACTTTAATATTCTTGGAGCATGCATAAGATAAAATCAATCAGATTGATTCCATTTTGAAAACTGGGGCAAATGTCTCTTCAAATTCGATTCCTTCAACTTGTGTGTATCCTTTACATACCAACTTATCTTTGTTCCTTGTAACCTGTCCATTTTCATTCAATTTATTTCTCAAAACCCACTTTGTGCCAATCAAATTCTTATTCTTTGGTCTTTGAAACAATTCCCAAGTGTCATTCTTCTCTATTTGATCCAATTCTTCATCCATGGTTGTTATTGGATAAATCCGTAGGTGCGGACACTAACCGATCTCCCTAGATCCACCTGGATCTAGAACAAAGAAAGACAGGACATGACTCTTTCCCTAGATTTTGACGATTGAATTAAATAGGAGGCAAGAACAAATAACATACCTTATTATCTCTTTCTATAGTCTTTGTTTCTCCTGCTTTGCTCCAGTGCTCTCGTGCAGTCAAGACCAAGACAACACAAACCAACCAAAGTGAAGACAACTCAATATATTCAATGATTAACCTATGTGTATGATCAAGGAATTACACAATAAAGGGGAAATAGCTTTATGGGAAAGGGACATGCCACTGTATCATATTAATGGAAAGTAAATATTACAACCTGAGCCTTGATGTCGCAAACTTCCTTTCGATGGCCCTTGGCTCCAACACACACACTTGCTCAATCCTTGCATGAAGAAGATCAAGACCTTGATAGACTTGCTAGAGTCTCCAAGCTGCTGCTCAATGTTCAGTTCTTCACACAATTCTTTCACCAATTATCCAATGAATCTTGCTTCTAAATTTTTCCATGAGAATTCCCTCAATATATAGGATAGAATGAATTAGTTACTTAGATAGGAATGATCCCAAAATATCAGGGAATCCAGTACTAGGATAACCATTCGAATTCCAACCCATCCTTCTAGAATATTCCCTTCTAGAAGCATCGAGAATTCATCTTTTTCCATGGTTTAGGAAGATTTCTCACCCTAGCAGTTCAACACAGTGCGAGAAGTTCACACCCTGGCTTAAAGCAGCCTGCGAGAATGGGTCATTCTCGCAGCCAAATATACTAGCAGCATGCGAACCTTCCTCAAAAATGAGTTTTTTGGGAAGAGTTGAAAGTAACTTTTCTCAGGAGAAAGTTCTTATGAAGAGCCTGAGTACACCATCATCAATACATCATCATGAAAACCAAAATCATGGGTAACAGAATGCCCCCCAAAGTATGAGTTTGGAATCAGTGACGGCCGAAATACTTTACAAACTGAGTGTGTGTATCAGGAACCAGGAGCACACCTAATTGGAAACCTGCGAACAACCAAGCATCTGCAGAATATCATATATACCAATTCTAAGGTAGGGATTCCCATACTAAGATCATAGACTGATGACAATTGTAGAACTGGGTCATGGCCACCAATCATACACTATGGATCCATACCGTCAAAATGTAGCATAGCCACCAGGAATACACTGTGGATCTATGCGAAAATATTCAATTTGAGACGACATAGCCACGAGACATACACAGTGGATCTATGTGTCGCATATCATACATTGTCCATCGCAACCTGGACAAAAAGAGATGATGTCCAGGATCTTCAATCTCGTCGCCCAAAGTACGAATCTAACCATGTGATTACATGTGTTGAAGTCGAACATGGCATAAACCACTTGATTACCGGTCATTAATGAAACCGTTAACAAGTGCGAGGGAAACCACCATTGATGTCAATGAATCCCAAGGTACTCTAGTACAATCCATCGAGTGTGAATGAATGAGTTGAAGTTGAACATCCGATGGAATCATTCGATCAGGGGTCAATGATGTAAACCCACTGTCGAAAGCGAGGAACCTGCCATTGAGGCATGCAAGCTCCAAGGTACCAAATGATTTCTATGTCTTGATTCCAGATAATGAGATGAAGTCGATGGAACAAAACTCGTCACAGGAGGGCCTTGATGTATCCCCCATCAATGACATGAAATGAGTAACATATTTTGAAGGCGAAACAGAGTATTATGCAGACCGAACTGGACACAGAGAAGGTCGACATGGAGAGAATGGATAACTGTAGATGGCCAACTCAATATAGGTTTCAAATGGACTTCTCTTGATCATATGAACGACACGACCAATGATTTGGCAACATTGACTCAAAAACGACACAAGGAATGACCTTGTAGCAAATCGCATGAGAGACAAATGGATTTCCCAAACTGGCTTCAAATATAATGAATAGGGGGTGTCATGTTCAAGAGTGACACTTACTGCCAATTAATATGAAGATGAAAACAAATCCCTTTCCCAAATTTTCCCCCACCATTTCTGGCGAGTACCTCTTTATTTTTACGCAAGCTTGAGGAGAATAACATATGCTTGTTGATGTAATTTCGTCCTTCGGACGAGTCCCTCGGAGTATTTTTAACGAACCCTAAGAAGGAGTGGTTCGATCCCATTATGGGCCTATCAATGTGTGTTTAACAAGTCCAAAGATAAAAAACTCGAAGGTTTTTCATGATTATAGAGTTTGGAAAAACACTTAAAAGAGAACTCTCTCAGTTCCTTTTTCATAAAATAGTTTGGATGAGACCGAAAAAGAGATAAATTATCGCTCACCAGACGCTTACTTCAAATACTTTATCGAGCATGAAAATAGCAAGGTCGCTCGACGATCTTTTCATGTTTAGAGAGTCTGAAAATAGATTAAAGAGGACTCCAGGGGGGTTCCTTTTTCGTATAACCTTGTTGAGCCCGAAAAATTGATAAAAGTATGCTCGATCGTGTTCTCATGTATTTACGAGTGCAATAACGGACAAAGACCACGCTCAAAGTTTTTATATAAAAACCATAAAAAACAATCAAAAACACATGATGACAAAGAAAAATATGCCCGTATCCTTGTGTTGGACCATCAAAATCATTAAGACTATAAAAGGTTCACTCAAAATGACATTAGGGATTAGGGTTTAATATATAAATAAACATAAAAAACCAAATGACATAGTAAAAAGTAAATAAAAAGGAGTAATAACTCTTTTACCATATCATTTTTACCTTTCCACTATTTTGAGCTAAAAAACCCCCTCTTTTACCCTTCAAGTTATGGGATTGCGGGAGCTACTAGAGCCCATTCGGCGAGTCGTCTGCGACAATAAGGTAGGCTCTTTGTCCTGAACATTTTCATGGTTTAAATTTGCAATTGTATTGGTTAAATTTCATTTTTTGGGTTGATTTAACAAGCCCTATTTGCACACTGCCATTCTCGCAGGCAGGTTTCATGGGACCTGCGAGAATGGGCGATTCTCGTAGGTGACCCATGGGTAGCCTGCGAGGTTCTCGCACTATGCACACAGGGCACCTGCGAGAACCGCAAAGCTCAATTTTTTTTTTTAAATTTAGCCAATGAAAGAAGGTGAATTCATGAAAATAGTTTCTAATCTTCTTGTTGTGTCTCTTATGCAGATAATTGGCCAACAAAATGGTGCTTGAATGGCGTGAAAGGGAACACGAAGAATACAATGAAAATGCCGAAAATCATCCTCCTACTATCACTGCTTTGAGAGACTGTGGGCTCTTAAAATACTTTCGTATCCTGGGCATGAGGGCCCAAGTCAGATTGTTAGAGTACCTGGTGCGTATGTGGGACCTTGATCAGCAGGTATTTCATGTGGGGGCCCACACATTGTCTTTAGACATTGAAGACATTTACTTTTTGACTGGTTTGTCTCAGCGCGGGTACTATGTGAGTCTGACCGGTAGTAGAGGTGGTGGGATAAAGATGAGTGAGTATTGCCGCATACACTGCGTTCCTGAGGCTGAGAGAAAGAAAGGAAAAGTAGCAATTTGGGGGGTACAAGATTTGACCCTTCGTACTATCCTATTCACCATAGCTCGGATGGCTAGGAGTTCTGCTCCTCACATGGCGTTACAGAGTTACTTCCAGTATGCTATTGAGTGTACTGAGCCTCGAGTGTTCAACTGGGCAGATGCTGTGCTTCGTAGTATGAAGAAGCAATTAACCAAATGCAGACATGGTGACCTGAAGCAATTCGGGTACAGTTATTTGCTGGTGTCTTTCTTCCTGGAGAGGGTCCCAGTACTGAGGTTGCAGGTTGATTGGCGTTTACCGGGTCCTAGAGAGCCAAGAATGCTAAGATGGTGTCAGCTGATGGCCCGACACGTAGCTGGACCTATCATCAAGTATGATGATACTTTCTTTGACTGGCTTCAATCACAGATGTTGATGGTGGATGACTACGCTTACGTCGGGTTGGATTTCCGAGGAGATCTAGACTTGGTACTGCCAGAGGATGCTCAGTGGGGGGACCTTGGTAAGAAGTACACACATTTTCTCTTTTTAAATGTTCTTGTGAATTTTAATCATATTCAAATGTTTTTGTTTTATATATTTTTCCAAAGACTAATACAAAATCACTTGTTGATAACACAGATGTTGGACCTTACAGACCTCCTGGCACTTCTCCCATCCAGCGGTGAGAAGAGGTAGTGGCAGCACCAAAATATGCTGAGGATTATCAAGTGGTGGAACATAATCTAGAGGGCCTAACTGCAGATATTCCAGACATGACTCTGGAAGAGGTTCCACGACGCGACCAACGTCATACTGTAGGAGTATCAGCATCTATGAGTCGACTGCTTTGTAGGGTTTCTAGGGCAGTCGTGTGTTACCGTGAACGTCATCCATGACGTCACTATGTAGAAGCTATAAGCTTCAGATTTTGATATTTTGGTCTTCGGACAAACTTTTTGTAAAAAACTCTTTTGATCATTATATATATAGATGGCTTCTACCGGTTTATCATGTGTTGTGTGAACATTGATGTGATTGATTTATAAATGATTCAAATGTATTTCTAATACATAATTAGCCAATGCATCTGTTAATGTATTTAGACATCTAGGAATATGTTGATATTCAATGAAATCAAAGTAACGTTCTAAGAGGTGAATTCACAAATAAACCCGTAACAAAGTAGGACTTCGAATAGAATAGACATTACTTAACTGTAGTAATATAAGCTGCGAATCAAGTCACACAACCAAATGACGAATTCCGAGCGAGATAACATCAACCAATAATTCAATAACGACGCTATACTCTGCAATGTTGTTGGTCGCATGACCGAGGCACACACCTCGTAAGGAAACAAGTTCGTTTGTAGGGGCGTAAATTACCCACGCAGCAGAAGCGAGGTTCAGAGTACTACAACTAGCGCCATTAGCGAAGCCAATATAGGGTAGCAAAGACTCCAACATCTGGAAATCAAACACAATGTCACATAAGGGCAGAGACCAGATAACGACAAAAGCAAACTATAGTAACACACAAAAAGTATTATACATTAAAAATACAAGTACTCATGCACATGTGATCTTATTCATAGTACTTCTTCAAGTACAACCCATTCCTGGGTTCACTCAAAGTGATACCATCAAAATCGACCAACTCATAAGCTCCTTTTTCCAAAACTCGTCGAACGATATAAGGACCTCACTACATGGCTTCGAATTTCCCAGCTCCTAACATATCTCGATATTGTTCATAGAGAAGAACAAGATCACCTTCGGAGAAAATGAAAGGCTTGACATGCTTGTCATATTGGGGCTTAACACGCTTTTTCTGAGCTTCGATAACTAATGTGGCATCACATCGAGTTTCGTCTAATCGCATAAGATACAATAGATGTTCTTCTTCAGCAGAGGTGTTGGGTAGGAGTTCAACAACTAGTTTCAAAGAAGGTATCTTGCATTCGATAGGTAGAATGGCTTCCACACCATAGACTAACCAAAAAGGTGTAAACCCAGTAGCAGACTTGACAGATGTCTGGTACGCCCACAATGTCGAAAACAACATTGTGTGCCAACTTGTTTTATGAATTCCTATCATCCGTTGGAGCATAGTTATGAGAACTTTGTTGATTGCTTCGACCTGGTCGTTGGCTTGTGGATAATAGGGTGTTGAGTTATCATGAAGAAGACTCAACTTTTATGTAAGTTCAAACATCATAAAATTCCTAAAGTGGATACCGTGATCTGTTACGATAGCTTGGGGAACACCAAAACGAGCTATGACATGATTAAAAAGAAACAATGTTGTGGTCTTTCCAGTGTTGTCAAATGTCGGCATCGCCTCGACCCATTTCGTAAAGTAATCGATAGCTACAATAATGTAACCATTCCCCCCAGCCAAGTGAGGGTGACATGTCATGAAATCGATGCCCCATTTCGCAAAGGGACCAACTGAGACCACAGGATGAAGAGGAGCAGGATGTGACCGAATTTTCTGATTATAGGTTTGGCAGGCATGGCATTTCTGAACGGCTGTGATGCAGTCGTTAAACAAAGAAGGCCAAAAATACCCTGCGCGTAAGATCTTCTGGGCAATAGAATACCCAGACATATGACCACCACATGCTCCAGAATGGCAGTCATTTAGAGATTTCTCGGCTTCGTCAAATTTTAGGCAACGTCGAAAAATAGAGTCAATCCCCCGACGATAAAGAGTATCCCCGAGGATAATGTATTGCTGAGCTTGATATTGGATGCAACGACGCTCAGTACTAGACACAGTTGGTCGGAAAGTCTGGGTTTGGAGATATATAATGATATCCCCATACCAAAGATCATCAGTGCTAATAAGGAAAAGCGACTCATCAGGTAATGAATCAACTGCTACATTTTCCATTGTAGAATGGGGAAAGTCACATATCAACTCAGAAAAAACTAAGGACTTCTTGGACTTGGCACGTTCGAATTCCAAGTCAAACTCCTGGAGTATCACAATCCATTTGGAGTACTTGCCCCCTAGCAATTGACGTGTTAGAATGTGTTGCATAGGGTTGCAATGTGAAATCATTGTAGTCTTGCGTGAGAGGATATAGTGCCGAAAGCGTTGGACGGCTTGGACAACAACCAAGGCCAATTTCTCGACATGTTGATACTTGATTTCAGTTGGTGTGAGACTTCAACTCAAGTAGTAAACAACTTGTTCATCGTGAGCACCATCCTCTTGGACGAGAACCATGCCAATGGTGTAATCTGAGGCATCAAGGTAGAGGAAATAATCGCGACTGTAATCAGGGGGAAAAATAAGCGGAGCTCATGTGAGGGACAACTTCAAAGCTTCAAAAGAATTATTGGCAATGGTATCCCAGACGAACTCGAAATCTTTCTTTAATAGCCGCGTAAATCCATGAGTGATCTCGACATAATTTGGGATAAAATGACGAAGAAATTTTGCTTTCCCCTGCAAACTTTGCAACTGGCGTAGTGTAGAAGGATGAGGGAGATTCAGTATCGCCTCAACCTTCAAAGGATCCACCCGGATCCCTTGATGCGAAACAATGAAACCTAGAAGACGGCCGGATTCCACACAAAAAATGCACTTATGAGGATTTAAACGTATACGATACAACCGACAGTGAACGAAAATGGCTCGGAGTTGGGTAGGGTGATCGACTCTGCGCATAGAATGAGCGGGTAAATCGTCCAAATAGGGTTGAATGATGTGCTTGATATCATGAAAATCATAAGACATAGCACGTTGAAACGTTTCACTAGCATTCTTGAGACCGAAAGGAAGTTTCCAATAGGAAAAAGTACCCCAAGGACAAATAAAAGCAGTCTTATGTTGATCCTCGGGAGTAATGTTAATTTGATTATAACCAGAGAAACCATCCATGAGAGAGAAGATTTCACTTCCGGCGTAGTCATCAATGATCTGATCGAAGAAAGGAGTAGGAAAGTTGTCTTTAGGACAAGCTTTGTTGATATCCCTATAATCAACATATACACGGATGGTGCCTCCTTTTTTGTCAATCGGGACAGGATTGGAAACCCAGTCTGTAAGAGCCACCAGATAAATAAAGCCGGCTTTCAGAAGTTGCTCGAATTCGAGCTTTATAGCAGCTGCTTTACGTGGGTGAACTGGATGAAGGTGTTTCCGGATGGGTTTAGCTCCGGGGTATGTCTTTATCTCATGTACAACAATTGCAGGGTCAATACCTGGCATCTCTTCGTAACTCCAGGCGAAGATGTCACAAAATTATTTGAAAAGGGAGGTATAGATGACGATTTCGTCAGAAAAACATGAAGTTCCAATATGAACATTTTCAACAATCCTAGGTTTAATGGATATGTCAATGGGAATCGTGGGCGAGATATTTCTTAAGTTCCCTTCCGCAAACACATTGTGTGTAGTCTCGAGAACCATCGAGATGACAACAACGATTGACGGAGTCGAAATCCATTGGTAGTTCTCAAGAGTGTGTTGCTCCAAAAAGAGGATAGAACGATGATGCCCATCGTCCCAAGGGGTGTCCTCCATGAAGGACATGATCATCTCGTCAGTGGGAAAAATAACATGAAAAGGATCGAGAGACAACTCATCAAGAGAGGGAGTAGAAGGTGTTGCCGATTGAATAGCCTGGTAGGCGGATTTGACCGGACTTAACGGCATTACGTCGCCGAAACGAAGATGATCTCTAGGGTCAGGGACAATCCAAGGGTCATGAGACGTAGGAAGTTCGTGAGGCACAATGGAGATCATGTTGATGGAAGCAACAGACGAGCGTGGAATATCGAGCGGTGGAATGGGGAAAGTACCCATTAACGAAGAGTCCTTGAGAAGGCCTACCCTGACATTCTCATAACCCGGTGGGGTTTTACCAATAAATGGTACGTTGCCAGTACGGGTATTAGAATTGAAGAAGGCTAGTTGGTCGACTGTAACAACCTTTCCTTGGTGAGGAAAACGTACTACACGAAAAAGGGTTAACACAACGACGTGCATAGAATCAATCCAGCTGCGGCCCAGCAGAAGATTATAATAAAGGGGAGCGTCAAAGACTTCCACTTTGACTTGGACTGTTTTTCCTTCTAACGTGGTGGGCAACGAAGGAAGAACACCGTAGGGCTTAAAACCAGAGCTGTTGAAAGCTTTAAGAGTGTTCTGGGATTCATTCAAAGGAGGAGAGAAAATGGCTTTCCAACAAGCAAGAGACATAACACATGTCGAGGCACCCTCATCAATAACGGTTCAGCAAATGTTTTTGTCAGAGACAACCACTTGGATCTGGAATGCAAGTTGAGCGGGTAACCTTGGAATGTGATCTTCCAAGTCAAAGACTATCAAATTCGTATCCGTCGGATCGATTCCACCGATAGCTGTTAACATTGCCTTCCGTTGTGCGGGAAAAGACTAAAGGACTTCAAGGGCTAACATCGCAGAGGGTGCTTGGGCCAGATATTCAAGAATGTTGTAGTTCTGGGAAACACGAGCATGAGGATTGAAAGCCTATTTCCGAATGACTCCCTTTGGGGGGGTCATAAAACTGTATCGAGGCTCTGTCATTTGAGATGAAGAGGACTGTTGGTAGGTGGAGTCACGGGAGAGGGTTGTGTCGAAGGAGACAATAGATCATCAACCTTCTCCTTAGAGGGAGAATAATCTTTGGCTCGAGTAGTGAGTGCAACATTGTTCTGCTTAGAATCGCCAGTACACATCAAAACATAAGACGTAGTAGAAGAAGAGGGTTGGTCGTGGATGACCAACTGAGCCTGTTGTTGAGACGGGAAGGGTTGGGACAAAATGGTCGGTGTAGGGGGTTTCGGAGTTCCTTGAAGGAATTTAGTGACCTCAGCCCGTCGTGGAAAATCCTTCATGTAGTGATCATCACCATAGATAAGGCAAGGGTATCGTGGTTTACGCTTATCCTGATCATCAACAGGGATAGTTTTGGTTTGCTCTACTTGAGAATTATTTTTTCCCTCCTTATTCTTGCCTCTCCCCTTTTTAGATTTGTTTTTATCAGCAGGGGTAGATTGAACTGCATTTACCTCAAAAGTCTTATCGGCAGGAGGGGTAGGAGACGGAGCACTTTGAACATTAGAAGAAGCAGATTTAGGGTTGTTTCTGTAAGCGGAATGTGGTTGGGCTTGGGCAATACCAACCACGCCGTCAACGGCATGCGAGGCAGCTGAAGGAGTCAAAGTGATGGAAGTAGAAGGACAAGGTAAGTCAGGTAGTAAATCGTAAAGGGTTCCTGTTTGTGAATAAATGAGATCAAGATATTGAGCACGACTTATAGCCTACTCTTCCGTGACGACGCCACCCATGGCAATGTCCTTACCGATGTCATTCACAAATGATTTCGTGAACCACTCGGCCAGTAACTGATCGGGGAGTTCAAGTTTAATGAGACGTCGTCTCCTTCACCACTCATGGATGTGATCAGATATATGAGTGCCTTTACTCTGTTTGAAGGAAGTCAAAATCTTGGTCCCCGTATCATAACGAATCGATAACTGGTAATGCGTAAGGAAAGCCATAGCTAGGGTGTTGAAATCAGAGAAGAAAATTCGTGGTAATTCAATATACCACTTCGCAGCAGAACCCATGAGGGTTCATTGAAAAAGACGTAAATGAATAGAGTCATCCATCAACGAGTTGGATGAACACCAGAGGTGAAAAGTCATGACGTGATTGTTCGGGTCCTCTCCCGGTTTGCCGTCAAACTTAGGAATGTCCGAGGGTAATTTAGCTGGTATAGAAGGCCATTGGGGAGAGTGATGAATCAGATCATTTAGGATCCTGGAAAAATCCAGAAGATCCAAAGTGGCCAAGAAGGGTAGTTGTCGATTCACCTGCGGGTACTGGTGGCTTTGGGGAGGAAGCCCTGTCGGCAAACCAGTAGGACCGTAAGCGGTTTGCACATAATGGGAAGACCTAGGCAGATTCGGTGGTGGCTGGAGAGGATAGTAGGCCAAGGGATTGTAACCTTGAGCGGGGACATGAGTTTGAGCATTCAGACCCTAAATAGGATTGGGTACACCTGGATATGGTTGGCCTATAGTAGGGATAGACAACTGCTACCCCCCAGGCGTTTGAGGAGGATTTTGTATCATCTGATTCCAGTACGGGGCCAAAGAGGGAGGTATATTTTATCCAAAAGGTGGGGTTGGTCCCCCTATCGTAGGTGGTGTTCCAACTGGAAACTGTGTTCCAATCTAAGGTTGTGTTGTAATCGGAATGTGTTCGGTAAGAGGAGGTTGAATCGTACCACCTAGTCCACCAACGAGAATCTGCAAGTTTGGTGTAATGGAAGGGATAGTGCCACTAGGATTAGGATTGCCAGTGGAAGACAAAAAGGGCCTTCCAGAAGGAAATTGAGGGAGTGTCGGAATAAAACCGGGAATAGGGTGCCCAGGAGAAGAAGGACCACCAGGAGAACCAGATGGGGTTTGTGGAGGTGTTGGAATAGAATCATTCAACGCATGGTATCTGGGTGGTAGTGTCGAAATAACATTGGGTGTGTTCACTGCGTGTTTATAGGAGCAAGACTAGCCGCAGTGAACCCGGTTGGAACACTCGTAGTAGCTGCCAAATGGGCCATTTCGGCAGGGAGAGTAAAGTGATAGGTGGTAGTCGATGCTACAGTCTCTGTCTCAGCAACCACAGGGGGGTTGATTTCAGAGACCACAGGTGAACCAGGACCAAAAAGGTCCCGTCAAAAAATGCCTCTAGACCAAAAAGGATCTTGTTCCCTCAGTCCATACGGAGATCCAGAATACACAAAAATTAAGTTTCTGGAAGAGTTTGCTCACATAAAACGTCTCTCAGAATCAGGGTGAAGTCGAAAGTCCTCTCGAGTATTAGTAATTCGAAAATGTTCTATAGAGTCATTTCGTTCCACTTGTGGCGTGGTAACGTCTTGTACTTCACTGGTTCTTAACTAATCAAACACACTCAGATTCTGAAATCAGAGAGAATGGTTTTTCCAAGAAAAGTCAAGAAACGAAAGTTAAGACAAAAAATGACAAGAAGAGCCTTGTAATTCTAAGACTATTTACGCACGAAAACGAAGACAAGAAGGAAATCAATCAACGGTCCAAGAAACTCTTATGAGGTATCTAAAATGATCTGGGCAGTTAAAAATACCAAAACTCAAATCCAAATTTTTGAAAATTGGAGTTCGCAGGCTGGTAATATTACACAGTGCGAGAATCACTGATTCTCACAGGTGACCCTTGAGCAAGGTGCAAGAAATTCACACTGGAAGCTAAAGGTAGAGTGCGAACCCTACCAATTCTTGCAGGCTGCAGTGAAGTACAGTGCGAGAATGTATGAACATAGTCAAAATTTTGGAAAATGAAGCAAAATTTAAAAAGGCCTTTGGACCTAGAGGGTCTATCAAGATATCCCGAAGACTCAGAGATTGATAGGAAAGGAGAAAAGTAAAACCAGAGCAAATGGCCACAGAAAAATACCAAAAGCTACAAAGAAATTGGGATTGATTCCCCAATGGAGTCGCCAATTTTGTTATTGGATAAATCTGTAGGTGCGGACACTAACCGATCTCCCTAGATCCACCTGGATCTAGAACAAAGCAAGACAGGACATGACTCTTTCCCTAGATTTTGACCATTGAATTAAATAGGAGGCAAGAACAAATAACATACCTTATTATTGCTTCCTATAGTCTTTTTTGCTCCTGCTTCGCTCCAGTGTTCTCGTGCAGTCAAGACCAAGACAACACAAACCAACCAAAGTGAAGACAACTCAATATATTCAATGATTAACCTATGTGTATGATCAAGGAATTACATAATAAAGGGGAAATAGCTTTATGGGAAAGGGACATGCCACTGTATCATATTAATGGAAAGTAAAGATTACAACCTGAGCCTTGATGTCGCAAACTTCCTTTCAATGGCCCTTGGCTCCGACACACACACTTGCTCAATCCTTGCATGAAGAAGATCAAGACCTTGATAGACTTGCTAGAGTCTCCAAGATGTTGCTCAATGTTCAGTCCTTCACACAATTCTTTCACCGATTCTCCAATGAATCTTGCTTCTAACTTTTTCCATGAGAATTCCCTCAATATATAGGAGAGAATGAATTAGTTACTTGGATAGGAATGATCCCAAAATATCAGGGAATCTAGTACTAGGATAACCATTCGAATTCCAACCCATCCTTCTAGAAGATTCCCTTCTAGAAGTATCGAGAATTCATATTTTTCCATGCTTTAGGAAGAGTTCGCACCCTAGTAGTTCAACACAGTGCGAGAAGTTCGCACCCTGGATTAAAGCAGCCTGCGAGAATGGGTCATTCTCGCAACCAAATATACTAGCAGCCTGCGAACCTTCCTCAAAAATGAGTTTTTTGGGAAGAGCTGAAAGTAAGGTTTCTCAGGAGAAAGTTCTTATGAAGAGCCTGAGTACACCATCATCAATACATCATCATGACGACCAAAATCATTGGTAACAATGGCCTTATTCACGAATTCATCCTTGTTGACCTCTTCAAAACTGCTTGGTTCAATCGTAGATAATTGTGCTAGGTGTGTTTGTTCTAGTGAGCATATTATTCTTCTAGTCTCAAATCCTTCATCTTTGTTTCCAATAATCTGACCTGAAGGATGATTCTTCTGTACTCATTTTCTAGGTTTCTTTGGAGGCACTTTTTGAACTTGCTATTCTACTTATGTCTGATCCTCTTCATCTTCTCCTTATACTTCTTCTTCATAAATTTGTTCCAGTGATTCAATTTCTTCTTCCTTTAATTCTCGTCCGCCTGTTTCATCAATTGTTACATTGATTATTTCCAGAAATTTGTTCAAACTTAGATTGTAACACTTGTATGCTTTCCTTGTACTCGAGTAACCAAAAAGTACTCCTTTGTCCACACGAGTGTCAAAATTTCCCATTCTTCCATCTTCTCTTTTGATGTAGCATTTTCTTCCAAATACTCTAAAGTGATTAGCATTTGATGGTCTTCCTTTCCATAGCTCTCAGGGAGTTTTTTCATTGTTGTTTCTGAGCATTACTCTATTTTGAATGTGAACTATTGTATGCACTGCATGTGTCCAAAAAATGTCCGTCAATTTGGAATCCATCCTCTCATCCACTGTCATATATCTTTCCAAACCTACTAAGTGTTCTTACCAATCCATCTCTGTCCATACTGTCCAAGAAACCGCTACACAACTATCCATAATTTTGACTCATATGTCACTGTACTATCATGAAGTACTACTACAACTGATTGATCTATCATATTTTAATTCTGTTAACTAAATGCACTGAATCTATCTACTCAAACTCTACAAGCTGCGTGTAGGATGGTTCTCTGGTCTGTCTCAGCTACCACATAGACTCCCCATGTCTATTATTCATATTATCTGGGAGTCTCTAAGCTGGATGGCTTGGAAAAATTCCTGCTTTGATGTGTATTGATCATCATCTTTATTGATAGATTCATCATCTCTCTGGGAACTTCTTTCCTTTTGTCTGCAGATTCATCTTTCACTACAATGCCTAAAAGTAAAATCTCTTGAACCTGTTCCTTATTTATTTGTCTTTCTTTTCTTTCAATTATTTTCCAAACCTTTATTTATTTGACATCTTTCCTTTTCTCTGTATAATTTTCTTCATCTCGTTTTATTTCTAATCTTGCGATCTCTAGGACCTGGTCTTTTTTCACATGTTCTTTGTGTTTTCTTATCCATAATTTCTTATATCTGATATCAGTGTTCTCTTTCATGGAAGTATCGATCATTCTTCTACAATCACTAGCTATGTGTCCATAGTTATGACATTTGTAACATTCAATGTCACGTGGGGCCACATAGGCATTTCTTGCTTGAACATTTCTTTTATAATCCTTGCAATCTGCAACCTTATGTCCAAAAATAGTACAATAAAAACAATGACCATAAAATAAATTTGCATACTTGGGAGTGAATGATCTTATTTTTGATGTAGTCCTTCTGAATTTTTGCCTTGACTAATCATGATCATGATTGAAGCTTCTTTGTGGATTGAACATGGATGGTCTTATTGAAGATGTATCTTTAATAGTTTTCTTAGATTCGGGTTGACCATGATTCCTTCCTTTGAGTACTTGTTAAGCCCTAATATTGGCTCATTACCCTTTAATTGGGGCATATTAGATTAGTAATGCTATTTTATTTATGTCGTCTTTAGGCCATTAGTTGTAATTTAGATTAGTAATGTTATTTTATTTATGTCGACTTTAGGCCATTATTTGTAATTATACCTCCTAGTCTCCTATATA
>ML779844.1:276595-304655 GCA_009831015.1 Picea engelmannii | reverse complement strand
TAAATACTTCTTGGAACAAAGACTATCTTCAGAAGAACAACAAAAATGGGTAACCAAGATATTGGGCTATGATTTTGAAATCGTCTATAAAAAGGGGAAGCAAAATGTTGTGGCAGATGCACTCTCAAGAAAGGATGAAGATGATCAATTAGGTTTCTGTGGTGAGAGATTTGTTCAGAGCATGTCGGAAGAACCACAGTGACGGTGCTTTTTAGAGCTTGTCGACGTTTCGGATCCACAACAGGATCCATCTTCAGGACAAAAAAAGCCTGAGGAAAAATAAGAGAGGAGCCTTTAATAAATAGTGAAAATTGAACCCTAGGTTTGGCGAGGTTTTACAAATTAGGTATTTAATTAATGAAATAAGATGATAACCCGACGGTGTTAAATAAATACTAAGCTAAGAAAATGCTAAATTTTAGGGTTGACCTTATTATTAAAATTAGTTTTAATATTAATCTTGTGTTAATAAGGGTTAAATTAAGGTTAATAATGTTGTATTAGTGGTCGGCTTAAGTGAAACCCTAGGTTTGAGGATGTTAATAAGGTTAATATTAAATTAAATAAGCATTATTAGCAAACTAGGGTTAAAAAGGTTAAAAATAGGTTAATGTTATTAATTTTATGATAAATATAAGCTAAATTTAGGGTTAGTCACATGGTGTTAATATTAATATTAAATTAAGGTTGATTTAATGAGGTGGCATACTAGCCTTTTTATATGCTATATTGATGTTTGGTTCTTAACAGTACTTCTGCATAACTCTTTCTATTTTCTTCATTCTTATTTTCTAGCAACCTAGAGTGCTTCTCTTCATTCTCTATAACTGATGTGGGTGTTTCTGTCTCTTCAACGTTCTTGTTGATCTTGATAATTTTACTTCTCAATGTGACAACTTCTTCTTCAAGCTTATCAACCTATTCTTATTTCTTCATTATCTGAGACTTCATGACTTCTTCTGTTCTTTTCACTTCTTCAAGCTAGATTTTTTATGTGATTATTTCTTCTTCAAGTCCTTTCTCTTCTTGACCAAAATATGCCTCAAGTTGGTTTAGATCGTTAGTTATTTCCTTGAGATGATCTTTCAATATCTTCTCTCTCATTTTTTCTTCTTCCTTCTGTGCTCCTATGTTGGCTTCCAAATACTATTTTTGATCTTTAAGATTTTCTTAGATCTTTCTAGATTCTTCTAGTTGAGTTCTTAAGTTCTTGATGACCTGTTGGGCTTCTTAAAAAATGTGAGCACTTTCCTTTTGTTTCATCAATTCCTTCTTGAGTTACTTGTTTTCTTCTCTTTCTTTTCTTAGTTCATCTAAAGCACTGATCAATTCTTCTTCATAATTGTCATCCTTTTCAATTAGTTTTTCTGTCTCATGGAATTCTATTTCAATATTTCCACATTTTTCACAATTAAAGTAAAACAACATACCTCTGTTGATTATGCACTCTTCATCTTCTGAATATGTTTGACATGGTGTACATATTTCTTCTTAATATGCACCTGCATCTCTTTTGGAATTTTCTGACTCTATGATGTGTGAAGAATATATATCATGTAACTTATCCCAAAGTTCTTTGGCTGATGAACATTTACAACCCTTTTCTCTTATTGGATTAGGTAATCCTTCCTAGATGAAATCCATTTCTATTTTGTTATTCTTCTTCAATTCCTTCTTGGCTATAGTCTTTTCCATTTTTGAACTATCATATCCTGTAACGACTGATAGCCAAATATAATACCCCTATGCCTGTAAAAATAATTTCATCCTTCCACTCCACATCTCATACATTAAACCATTATGACAATTGAACATTGGTACTCCATTCTCAGAATAATCCATGATCTCCTTTCAATGGTTAAACTGTTTCCTGAAGGAACCTTCTCTGATACCAATTTTTGGATTACGAAGAGGGGGGTGAACCAATAATACAAAAATTGAATTTTTTTTAACCACAAAATGCAAGTGTTATATCAATGTAGCATTATTATCCAATAGTTGCAGAGTAAATAAAAAATGAAAAAATGAGAAATCATACACATACATAGTACACCAATGTTTTTACGTGGAAATCCAAAGCAAGAGAAAACCACTGAATGCTTTTTCTTATATGTATTTAAGAATTACATTCATTGGAAGCACCAACTTCCTTTTTTTCTAGCTGCAACTGGAAGGAGGATCCAACCCCCTAGTTTCGCAGGCTACAACCTGAGGGAAGCTCCAACTCCCTGATTCTATGGCTACAACCAAAAGGAGGCTACAACCCCCTATGTTCTCCGGCTACAACTGAAAGGTGGCTACAACCACCTGTCCTTGCCCCATCCAACCGTCCTGAAATATAAGTAGAATGATGGAACCACTGTTACACTATCACTGTGAGATATACTGTTATAAACCTGTACCAATCAACCTGCACCAAACAACATGTAAAAACCTATACCAATAACTTGTGCCAATATGTACCATACATCAACATGTACCTCAACCTGTACCATAAACAAATGCATCAACCATGCACCAAACCTGTACAAATAACATGTCATAATAACCTGTCCAAACAACATATCACAACAACCTGTCTCATCAATCTTATCAACCAAATCATATCTACTCACCAAGATCAATCACCAAGAAAACTCTCAACCATATGCACAATATCACCAAGATGTGAATCAACCAAGCATAACACAACAACTCATAATAATCACCAAGATCTATATGTGCTTCTAATAATATACCAAGACAAGTATGCTACATCATCCATAAACCATGTGTCAACAATACTACTAACAAGTGCCTCCAACCATGTACCAATTATGCACCAATCATGCATCAACTACTCATCAAATATGACTCATCAATATGTACCAACATCATCAACTATACACCTCATGTATGTGCCAACTCATCAACTACTTGTGTCAACCATGTAGCCAACATGTACCTCAACCAAAATCCCTCAGCAATTTCATCACCCAAATCTGATTTGTAACTCTCTAACAGACTTGGTGTATATGATCACATACCTACAAATATTCCTTAACTTTAACAACAAGAGACTAGCATTTTCATCAAAATTTACTTTAGTCTCACATGACTAATTTTGGATTAGTCAAAAACCCTAACTTGAAATAATGACAACTATGTACATGTAATGAATAAAGATCTGAAAATATTACACAATGTTCTTCAGTGTAGTTTATGCAATTCCTCTATGTTTCACTGCTTGGAACCTCTTAGAAAAGGAGTTATAGAAAAAATGACATACCTTGTTGAATTCTGGATTATTCTAGAGAGTGAACTTGTAGAGCTTTCCCCACACACAATATTTGTTGTATGGATCTAAAAATGGTACAAAAAATACTACAGACTGTACTCTAACCCAATACATTTTGTCTTACTGAATTTGCATCTGTTTTGAATAAGTTATAGCGTTTTTACCCTCACCATACTAATTCACATTCATACAATTACATTATAATTCATAGGGTTTATAAATGGGGATGTTACATCGCGCCACCCCCGCCCCCCTATGTTTTCATTGTCCTTAATGCATAACACCCTATACATGCAATTTAATTTTACAATTTCGGCTCCCTGACCAATAATCAACATATAGGCTCTCTGTCCTGAAATCAAACAGGAATTTGAGCCTAAAAAAATTACATAGGTTCGTTGGCCCCGAAACATATATACAAATGCACCCTATCCCGAAACATATACATAAGCCACTGGCATTTTCCTACAGTCATCCTGATTTCCACTAGCTCTCTTCCCATTGACCTACCCAACCCAAGGAATGGAATCCCATTCATTTATTAGGGTTAACCAAAGGAATGTGTTCCCTTCACTATTCTCAGTCCATTGGGATGTACCATTTGTTTATCAAGGTCTCTCTGGCATAGGTAACTGGGAATCGAACTACTGGGAACTCAAGGGACTCACTTCTAGGAAAAAGTATCAGTAAAATAACCAACAACAACCTTGTTGTTGCAGTTCAAATCACATAAGAGTGCACTCTTCAAGCCTGGAAACATGATTATTTGACAGTGCAACTCACACTAGAGTTCAATCTTCATTCCTGACAACCTGGTTCTTCAACAGTGTAACTCACACAAGAGTTCACTCTTTAGGCCAAACAACCTGGTTCTTCGACAATCACACAAGAGTTCACTCTTTAGGCCTGACAACCTGGTTCTTCGACAGTGAAACTAACACAAGAGTTCACTCTCTAGGCATGACAACCTGATTCTTTAATAGTGCAACTCATACAAGAGTTCACTCTTTGGGTCTCACAACCTAGTTCCTAGAAATTGCAACTCACCCTCTAGGCTTATGCATCTCTTTCATGGTTATATAGTTCCTCATGTGATCCATCATTTGCCAAGGTGTTCTTTCACATATGAATTCTAACTTGTTTCTAGACTTCCACCAGTAGTCAATAACCCGTGGAAATAATACCATATGCATCATATGCATACACTCATTATGATACATCATCATACAATTTTCAATTATAAAAGTTCCAATATGTTTTACCCAAGAAAACAAAATTCCCAAACATGATTTCTACTCATAATTGTTTGGCTCTTCCAACAATAGATATCAGTATTCCTTACGGGATTACATCCCTTCCATATCCAAGACCATTTCCCCTGCAATTTTCTCAATTCCATGCATCCAAACAAATTATTAGCATATCATAACAATTTCCAATTATTAATTTCTCAAATCTGGTTATACACGAAAATAAAAATTCCCACGCATGAGATTTATGCTCATTATGTTTTGATCTTGCAGCGGTATATACTAGTATTCCTTATGGGCTTACATTATTTCCATATCCAAGACCATTCTTCCTGAAATTTTCTCAATTTTCTTGTAACCAAACATGTTGTTAATATCTCCATGTTGTTGCACAATATTGGCATTCAGTCCATGAAGTGATTTTCAAAATTATATTAATCTAAAAATTCCATCACTTTCAACTATCATTCATATTAAAAATGGAATTCATTCATTAATCAGATTATCTAGAATGAAACTATGATTTGTTGTATATGCATTATCAACACACCAAGCTTTTCATAATGCAATCAAACTTTACCAATAAATAAGACCATTGTGCCAATATTCATGGCCACATCTACACAATGCATCCTTGCATTGACTCTGGAATACCATATGTTCATGTCATGTATTCCACCATGTGAGTTGGAAGGAATGGCCCATGCCTCAATACCTCATCCAAAGTCTTCCCACAACCTATTCAATCTTTTGGATACCTTCCTCTTCAACCCATACACAACACTAGGAACATCATCCCTTAGTGTTATTTAGTGTAGACAAAAAGGTTGCAGTCCAAACCTTAGTTACATAGGGGAAAATAATTATGCCCTTGGATGGAACTATAGCCTTTCCATATCCATTCTCATCATGGACTCACACATGACCATATCTAATGGAATTCATTACTACAACATGAGTAATGTCTCCTGACTTAACTCGGTTATAACCTCATAACCAACATAACACAATATGCAATTAGTTTTCCATAAATGCATTCAAGAAACAAATATTATTTGCATACTCAAGGCCTCATTCCTTTACATCAATTCAAGTATTGATATTTGATTAAGGGAATTCTTACCTCAATTCCCTTCAGTAATTATATGTCATAACAACATCAAATTCATACATGTATGGTTGTCATCAACTTACTTGATGCAACCAGATCAACTGGTAGTTTATAGAAGCTCACTGGCTCCTTTTTCCAATCTCTTGATAAACATTCCCACCATCCTCATTTTTTCTTCGTCTAGATGGATACCATAAGAAACAATATCATCGTGCCATAATATTTAATTTCCTGGATACAAAATCCATCATTAGTTTTATTCAAATATCATAATCATCATTATTTCACATATATACCAACAGACTACTCTTAGTCTATACTCATTCCACCATCATGTTCAAGTATGTCCACATGCACAAATGCACATCCATATGCACCAAGCATTGATATGTCATGCCTATTTCATGCACATGCATTCTATCTTTATTGTATGCATCATGCATTAATTTATCATGCACTCCAATGCATATATATTTCAAATTTAATTAATTATTTATCTTTGTTGTTGTAGATGGTTGTCCTTGAATTTATGTAGAACCCTAATTCCCTATTCACTGCTATTCTTCTCAACTATGCACCATTGTCCCCTATTCTACACCTGCTAGCCAAGCCCTCACTTGGCCATTTTGCATTTCTAGCCACTGGGTCCACAAGTGCTTCCATCTCACAACTACTTTTATGCAAAGAATATTGTCCCAACATCTTTTGGTTAAATTCTCAATATTCATAGTGTTGTAACATGCACTATTCCAACTGAACACTAACACTGCAATCTAATTAACCACTTCCATTTTTTTTCTTGACCAACCCAGTTTTGGAATACCATTATCATTGATTGGTGTCTCAACTTTGTGAAATGTCATCTTTCTAATACTCTTTTACATCCATAGTCTTTCTCAATATTAAATACATCTCTTCACTTACTAGAGTGATTCACTGCGAAGAACCTTTTGTCAATTCAATACCACCCTGCTCCAAATGGAAATGCCACACTTCTCCATTTGCACCTGTACCTTGATTTTGTTATGCACTCTGATAATACAGGGAACTTTCTTGCTTGTGTACTTTTAGACAAGAGTTACTAGATCATATCTAACAATCCCTTCTTCTTCCACTTAGAGATGACTCTTTCTCTTCATGAGTCATACCTCATCTTATGACATCGTCTTTCCTTGTCTTGAAACTAGCTTTGTAGCCTTCATTATATTTATACCTTCAAGGTTATGGAGTCCTACTTACTCCTTGTGAAAGAAACAACATTCTTTACTTGTTGGTTTCATACCTTATACAAAAATATCTATTGAATTTAATTTTCAAGCCATTCAAACTCTCTATAGCAGTGAAATACTAATATCCCTCTGCTCTCCTTTAGTCCTTTATCAACCTTGCATCACCTACCTTACACTTTCCTTTGCAATTATTTGATGATTTATCCATCTACACACTCTTGACCTCTTTCCTATCCAATGAAAAATGGGATTAATATAGAACAAACCCACACAATTCTCACTTGTGTAATCTTATCCTCTTTATAGAAATCATGTTCACACAACACTCTCTACAGAGTGCTCTTCTACTTAATGACAATACTCGGTTAGTCACCTTAGCCTTTGTTTATGTGTCAAAAATATTGCACTTCAAGTGTGCCTCTAGGATTATGCATAGGTACTATCCTAATAATATACACTCTTCCTTACACAAGAATCACCATTGGCACTTACCTGTATCATTTGGGAAGGTTTCTCCAAACTTTGACACTATTTAGAAAAATATTCACATCAAGTAATTACATGGCTTTTGGAATCCAATTCCAATTTTTTTTACTTGTCCTGTATATTGTTATTTCCTCAACCAACTTCTCTAATATCTTCCATGATTCCATTATTTTTATATTCAATCCTAGGATTGAATCCATATGATTATACTTCTAAATATGTACCATGTGGAAGCAACCATTTGTTAGATTGTTTTTGTCAATTAATGCTACAGATCATATTTTGTCTCAATTTATGAAGGAAAAAATGCACCAAATCAATAATATGACTCCTTATATGCATTCCTCTATGAAACTTATTTCCAACGGATGTACTCATGCCTCAATCTGAGTTCTGAGCGAAAAGTTACAACAATTACATGCTACAATTTCAACTCTTTTACTACTACGGAAAATCTCTTTATTAATTTATGAGAAATTTTATTTCCCAGATCAAAATTTTGAGTTGACAGATGTCTTATACTCCTCAATATATTTTCATCAACTATTTGTTTTCTCAAATTCGAGCTCCGAGCTGAAAGTTATGGTCCGAAGAAGTTTAGGTTGTGTTACCCAAATTACTCCTTGTATGCTATAGGTATCTTATTTCTCTTCCTGTGCATTTTCAAGTACCCATAACCTGATTCTGACTCCACAGATAGCTTCTATGGGTAACAATATTTCTATCGACTTATCTTGTGCCCCAAATGGATTTCTGAGCATGGACTTGTGCCCTCTAGAAGTAAAACTAGTACCAAAATTTTACCCTCACTGTTTTGGCTGTAACTTCTTCATACGAGCTCTGTTTTGCGAACCATTTAGCTCATTGTATACTTCTCTCCGATTAATTTTATTTTATTGGATAAAAACATCATTTAGGTCCTCAAAATGTATCTCAAGTTAATTACCTTAAAAAACCCAAAAAAATCACATAAAACCGATTTGTTTAGTACCATAACAACCCTTTAAATATGAACTGTTGGCGCATGGTTGTTAGATCCTAGGTTCATTTTACTCTAAAAACAAACCTTTTATACATCGGACCTTTTGACATCACTTGTATGCAAGAGAATTCTCACCCAAGGCATCTATTTGGGCTGTAGGAACCAAGCTTCTACATGGACAAGGGGATGGGAGGCTATCATCATATTCATTCCTACTTATCTACCTTATATGTCGCATTCCTTGTCCATTTTCCCTTGATTAATTAGTAAAATTTAATTATGTAGAATCATTGTGATATAGATTGCAACATAAAATACTCATTGTAACATTCATATTTACTATGCATTGATCATCTACTACACAGATCTAGGTCTAGTTATGCATAAATAGAACATTCATGAACAATTGCATAAATAGACATTCAGAAAATGAAGTTAACATGGTTCACCGAATTCTTGGGATACATCCACAACAGTTGGCTTCTTTAATATTCTTCATTCAAATCATATCAGGTTTGCGCACTACGCTACAATAGATATATCATATTATTCTTCCCCATCCTTCCTATCCGCTCTGTAGTGCATGACTCTCTCTGAAAACCCGTCTTAACCTTCTATTTATGGGTCTGCATTTTCCTGACAATAGAAAGGGTTATTTCCCTTACAGAGTCTCAACTATACTATGCACCATTTGGATTAGGAGTCTTATCCTGAATTTGGATCGGCTACCATTGATATTGTTTTTGGTTTTTTTGGTCGATTACGGTCTGGTTTACCGATGAGAATGGACGATGAGTGAATATGTAATGAAAGGATGTAGATGAATACTATGTATTAAAATAAAACTAATCTATTGCTAATATACTCTAGTCTATCCTAGCTAATAGCACACTAAGGTAATCAGCGAGATGAAAAATGAGATTGAATCCTACATAAATATCTACACAAATAGCTGGAATAGAAGAGAAAAATAAGAAACAAGCATGTACAAATAAATATAACCCGAATAGTCCAAATTAAAACAATGCATTCATCAACAACTCAAAAATCTCAAGGCATAAACATATTTGAAGAAAGACTTAAAATTGTAGAATAGCATAGATTGCATAAGAGTTAATCCATAAACAACTAGCATTCTTACATTCCGTATGAACAACATTCATCTTCACTTGAAATAATTCACCGCTTAGATTGTTTCACACAAAACAATTCCTTCTCCAAAAATTTGGCCCTAAGGGCTTCTCTTTATTAGCAGTTTCAACAATAATACATAAAAAATCCAAATAAAACTCTTGAACTTTAGTTGACATTGTGTTCCCAAAATAGTTAAGAAATGCACAATGTTTGAAGAGTCAAAATCCCCTACAAACTGAGCCTCCACTCTCTCTTATACAATTCTTAGTAACCACTGGATGACTCTTTTCCTTCTTCTTGAAGTGGTGGTTACAAAATTGGTTCAACTTCCTACATTCTAGTGACAAGTGTACAATAAGGACAAAATTGAGATTGGTTGGGAAAGAGACAAAATATGAAACATGTGTTGACATCTTCTGGCCGCTACTTTGTCTTCATTCAAGGATTTTTATCCATGATGTATGATGTCCAAATTTCTAGTTGATCATACAGGGATATGATCCTTATGTAATTTAGTTGTTCTAGAGCTATGTTGTTCATGGCCATGCTATCCTCAAGGGTGCTCATGTCTTTCACTAGTGTGGTCATGAAATCTTGTATCATGGTATGGAGTTTTATCGGTTGCATCAAGTCCTGATATACGAGGTTTATGGAGATGGTAGTGGTTGCTTCAACCACAAATTTCCTTTGATTTGTTTTGTCACACACCTTGTCTACTAGCTCTTCTATCACAAGATCTTTCTCGAGCTCATATAGCCATGGTAGTCGGTTTCTCTTGATCAATTCCTGCGCAGATTTGTGTATCCTTGAGCATATTTCTACTGATTTGGTAACCTCCTTATCAACTCTTTGCCCCACCTATTGACATTGTTCAAGAACATACATGCATGTTTTTCTGTCTTCTTTTGATGGTCTCTACAATTTTGGAGTTGCATCAGGATTTTCAGCGATCCATCTATCGATGTCGTCGATGCCTTGGATATTTTTGTACTGTGTCAATTTTGTTTGTATAAGATTATTTTGCTCTATTATTATAGTGATTGCTTCTTGAAAGAGGTGTAGGTGAGAATACATGTATAGTATGGCTTCTTCTAATTCTCTCATGACCTTCTCAGCACTAGGTATGAAACTTTGAAGGATGCCTTCATCAATTCTGACTTGCTGGAGTCTTTCCTCTAGTTATTAGATTCTTTCCTCTTTCTCCTCATTCTACTGGCACAATCTTTGAATGTCATCCATGTTATAATTCATGAATGCAGAACCAGATGTATTCATTTCTATGGGTTTTCCCCTCACATCTCCTGTCATAGGGTTGTGTGTGACAATGGATATAGGCATTACCTTTCATTGTTGACACTTTCTTTACCTGTTCTTGCACAATTATACATGTCTTTTTGTCATAGGTGAAGCTCCTTAAGTCAAGTGCTTCCCTCAGTTGGAATGGTTCCCAGAGTTGAATTCCTAGGTCGATGCATAATATGTACGTTCCTATGTATACAATACAAAATTTCTAGGATATCTACTTCCATTGGGTTGGTATCACGCCCTCTTTCTTCTACGCTTTTCTATTTTCTCTCTGCCTCAAATACTTTGTCGGGTGCCTCTTTAGATGCATTTTCTACTTGTTCTACTACATATTTTGTCGCTTCTTCCCTAGCTTGTTGCTCCTTTGGTTTGATCTCTTGTTCTTCTACAACTTTTTCCTCTACCTCAGCTTTGGCCTTGGCCTTGTCTGCATCAATCTTACGCTTCTTTTTAACTGCATCATTCTTCTTTTTTAGGACTTTCTCACAGTATTCTTGGGGTCATGTCTTCTGTACCTTTCTTCTCTGAAGTCATAAGATAGAAATGTATTTACCTATTCTTGATCTTGCTTGGTGTTATCGAAGAATCAATTACCAACATACAGTGGTAGTGGTGGCCAAATTTCCTTTTTCAGTTGATATAACATTCCCCCAACCTCATGTATGATAGTCTGGTATGCAATCTCCTGAAGTACAATCTTGTCATTCACAAATTGGGGAAGCAGATGAGGTGGTTTCATTGCACCAAACACCCTAATATATGTTTCATGCTCCATGAGGTACCAATCCCCAATTCTCCTTATGGATGCTATATATTTATCGATCAGGAAAGGGGGAGTGGTGTAGAAGATGAATTTGTATAAAGGAGTTAGAAAGTACTCACATATCCTTAGGTATTCTGTGCGGTACTTGTGCTCCCAAAGCGCCTTACAATACACATGAATTGTTGGGTCAGATGGATACCAACTCCACCCCATACTAGGGTATTTATGGGTTGTGCACATGATATCCAGGAGGTATGAAGACATGTGGAAGCTTGGAAACGTTCTGGGCTAGGCTCCTTTTACCACTGAGATATCCACCATGAGATTTTCGGACAGGATATCATCCCAATTGAATGATACGCCTTCATCTGCGCAGTAGTATATCATGGGCATATATTACAGTGAGAATTGTGATGCATCAGTTTCCCCATATAGCCTACACAACATGGCTATCAAGTATTGATAGTTTCTTCTCGAGGAACTTGTGGAATATCCACTTTTTGGCCTGCATTTTAATTTTTTGTCGACCTTGTACCACTTGGGAAACAAGTTCTTTGGCATGTACTCAAACTCACTAAGGAGCTTGATATCTAGATTCTTTCTTCCCTTTTCAATATGATAACACTTGGCCAAATATTCAGGTCTAAATGAAGCTATGGGGTCCTTCCTAGTATTGTAGACATATGGGTTGTTTACATCGATATTCTTCAAAATCCATGTGATGGCATATGCACATGGGAAAACCACCAGGTGTGTTTCTACTCTGAAAATTCCTGACTTCCTAGTGTTTTTAAACACTTGGAATTCATCTTTTTCTTCAACTTCAACAGAGAAGTTAGATTTTTTGAACATATGGTATACATCTCCCCATTTCAGTGTCTCTTCGTCCTTTTCCAATAGCCCCAATGTATCATCGTATGTAGCTCCGATTATTTTTTTCTTGCCCTCCGCTTTTCAGATGATACTAGAGGCCTCAGTCCCAAGTTCCTTGCTTGTTAATTTCTTTCGAGGTGACATACTTGAACCTGCAACAAAAATGAAATGAGCTCAGTGTGAAGATTAAATTTACACATAATATGAGATTGAATTAAGAATTTGAACTACCGGAAAAATTATTGGGGTTTCAATTGGGTGAAGAATCATCATCTGAGGATGATAAAGTGATGGAAAGAATGCTTGAGTAATTTGGTGAAATTTTGAGGAAGAATGGGTGACAAATGTGCGTATAAAGAAATATTGGAGGTTTAAAGACTAACTCCTCCAATGAAAATCATAGGATTTCATGCTAAGGATTTTGAGGGACGTTAAAATTTCATTGAATTAGCTATGATCAGCATGGTTGAGGACAACTTCTCTAATGTGAATCAGAGGAGTTAACTCTAACTACTCCAATAACACCGAAGTAGTTATGTTTTGAGCTTCTGAAGTATAGAAAATCAACAAAGTTACTTAGAAATCCTCTGATCATATTGGAGGATTTAACCAGAACTATTCTGATATGATTGGAAGAGTCACTATTAAGTGGTCTGAGTGAGGGACTAATGTTCAAAGAGATTTCTTATAAATCCTCTGATCGTTTTAGAGGAGTTAACAAGAACTCCATGGATATGATCGAGGGACTTACCAGAAACAATTCCAATAAAACCTTTGGAAATGAAAAGGGTCAGGTTCAAAATGGTAGTTCGACGAAGAGTGTAAAATGATTGAGTGACTTGTGCTTGATAGAGAGACCATGGTTGAGTCCTTGATGGATTTCCATGAGTCCTTAGGGCCGACTAAAGGGATACTTAAAGATTGAATGTCGTTCTGGGAAAGTGGGTCGCGAAAATATTATCAAGGTGCAAGAAAAAAGGGTAGCCGTGTTTGGGTAATACTTTTTATAGAGTGGGATTGGGATAGAGCAGGGGAATGAATAAGAGGGTATCATGGAAAATAAAAAATGAAACAACAAAGTATGAAATAAAAAAAGGAAAAACCCTAACCCTAGCAAGAGAGAAGAAAAAAACTAATATGTACATGTAAACCTAATGCCACATGGAGGATGTAGATAGGCTGTGAATGCAGGAAAAATTACTCGACATGTTCTTGGTCTATATATTTATCTCTTCACCTTGATGCCTTAGTGGGATAATGAAAATTTCAGACTGCTTAGAAAATATATAGATCAGGGATTCTAGCATTAAATGTTGAGTTGGTAGGGTAGTTATGGTCGAAAGACTTAGGAGGAATTTATTCGATGAAAATCAGTGAACTTAGTGAGAAGTCCTCCTATGTTCATCGAAGAACTTTCCTCAAAGTCCTTTGAACACATCGACAAACTTGGAGGAAACTCCTTCGATGGGTATCAGAGGAGTTAATGGAAATTGTTCAATAGGAAAGGTTATCAGAGGTAAAGAGGGTAACTCCTCCGATATACCTCAGAGGAGTTATAGGGAACTCCTCTAATGTACATCGGAGGAGTTAAAACTAACTTTTTCAATTTTCTGAGACTTGTTCAAAAAAACATTTTTTTAAATTCTTCATTTTTGCATTTTTTTATTAAGGTAAGTAGGACTTCCAAAAAAGGCTTGAGGTAAAGAGAGAGGCCAATGCAAGGCTCTTTAAAATCATAAAAAATAATGGGCTCCATTTTCTTGAAAGGGAAATTGCAATGGAATGAAGAAAAATGGAGGGTTGTAGTGCATGTCATAACAAATGGCGACACACTAGGTGAATCCTTGAATCTTTGTAATATGATGTCCACACATAGTTTTGGTAAGGGCACACTCATCATGAAAAATATCAAGATAGAAACAGTAGGTCCCATAGCTTGGATTCCAAGAGAATTTAGACGATACAAAGAAGGATGATCCCTTTCCTTTGACCAAATTGCTTTCAAATTATTTCTTATTCATATGATAAATGACTAAAGGAAAAGTTGTAGGGAGTATAACGGAAACAAAACATAAATAATGTTGAGAATACAAGTTATTATGCATTTCTATGGTGTCGCTCTACTGCCAGCAAGTGTCCATATCCCTGATGGAGTGTCACAAGCCTTGCTCCACTTCTAGTGAGCATCCATAGCCCCGACGAAGATACTTACATGTTCCATGTGATCTGGAAATCCTTTCCCCAAGCCTTTACCTTTATAAAATTTGATTCTCTTTTATTTAGAGAGAGGTGGATGGGGGGATTCCTATTATCCTTTAAAGGCACTAAGAATGACACCTGTGATAGTGAGATTTTCTAACTTGATTATAGATGAGCAAACTTCCTGAGTTACAATTTATAGAATACTATGAGCGTCTCTTCCAAATCATTTTCTTTCAGTTCACATAATGTAACAATATATTCTTAAGTAAAAACTCTTGGTTCTCTATTTCATTGCATTGTTCTTGTGTATTAATGAGATATGTTCCTCTTCTAGACCTAACTTGAGATAGTGCATACCGAGGCTTCATGATTGGGAAAAATGTATATTGAACACCATGTCATAGGATTTTCGTGTTATCGACACCAGGTGTGTTACGCTTTAAATATATGACCAGGACTAAGGTACTGGAAACTCAAAATGAGGGTAGCATCTTTCAAGAATGATCTGAAAATCAAACAAAAAAAGAAAACAGAAGAAAATCCGAAGCAAAAGAAAAGACAAACATAAAAGGGGAAACAAGTAAAATTCTAAATTTTATTTATGTACAAGGGAACAACAGCCTTGAAGGCTCGCTGATATAGTGCTTGCAAATTTTTCCATTAACGGAGAGAGAATCAACTTCCCCTTGAATTTTTTGCAACCCAGAGGTGCCTTGGCCAATATTTTCTTTGATAACATAAGTACTAAGCCAAAGTTGTTGGAACTTTGAATGCTTCCCTCTATCTTCGTGTGGCTTATCCCATTTGAGGACTAAGTCCCCAACTTGTAATTCTTTCTCACAAATAGATTTCTTATCAAACTAGTTCTTTATTGTCTGTAGGTGAGTTTCAAACTTGCTTTTGGCTTTAACGCAACTCTCTTCTAAACTTATCAAGGTATTGATGCGTCGTTTAATGACGGGGAACTCTCTTCCTCAGGATTGTTGATTGATTTGTAGGGAAGGAAGGTATATTTGAGGGTAAATCGACTTCTTTTGCATAAACAACGAAATATGGAGAATTCCCTATGGCGACCTTAAGAGTGACGTGATGATCCTAGAGGGAATTTGATAAAGTGGTTTCAATTTCTCTGGTGATCAACCATGGTTTGTTTGAGGATGCAGATTGTATTTTTTTGTGTAGATTCCGCCAAGCCAATACCCTGAGGATAATAGTTGGCAGAGTACTTAAAAATAATCCCTTTCTCTAATGCAAACAAAGATAACTTTAAAGATGAAAAATAATTTGAATTATCAAACACTAGAGAGTTACCGAACCTTGTGATGATGTTTTGTTCAAGAAAATTACTAACTTCCTCTTCATTTACTTTGACCAGTGGTACTGCTTCAATCCATCGTGTAAAATAATCGGTAGGAGTTAGAATGTACCTATTTTGTTTGGAGGAATGGGGGTTATTCACACCAGTGATGTCCAGACCCCATTTTTCAAAGGGTTCTTTAATAACAACTGGTTGGAGTGGAATAACAACTTTGTTTTTTCTTCCTGCAGCCTTCTGGCATGCTTCACAGCTTCTTGAATATGCATGGGAATATTTGAAGAGTGTGGGACAATAATATCCAACTCTCAACACTTTTTGAGTGTTGTGTCGCCTGAAAAATGGCCACCAACTAGTCCATCATGCATGTCCTTCAAGACCTTATCAGTGTATTTCTTTTCGAGGCACCAGAGTAACACTTCATCATAGTTTTTTGTAAACAAGATGTCATGTAATAGTTGATAGTGTAAGGATTTCGATCAGAGTTCCCTCTTATGCTTAGCATTAATAGGATCTGGGGTTGTGCCATGCTGCAGGTAATATTTGAGATCATTATAATATGATCCTTCAATGACTGGGATGTATGAAACTTGTTGAGTATACATTGTTGGTTCATATTTCCATCCGTCTTCTTCTTGATCTTCCTCATTTTTGTCTTGTGTCACTAATTTGCATAGGCATTGAACTTTCACAAAATTGGATGGTTTGAACTCAAGGTCGTATTCATGTAAGGTCATCATCCAATTTCCTCATCACTCTCCCAGTTCTCTTTGAAAAAAAAGAGACATGACCTCTGGGTGAGGGACAATGCCTTTTGTATGAATGTTTTAGAATATAAGGTTTGAACTATTTAATAACTTTATGGACAAAAAAATCTTGCTTATCCACTGGGGGGTAGTTCATCGCAACACCTTGTAATCCAGTGCTCATGAATGCAACAGGATATTTGTTTCCTTGCTCATATTTCTATGTGAGGATTGTTTCGAGGGAGTGATCAGACGCAAAAGTGTACAACAAAAATTCCTTGGTAAAATATGGACTTCGCAGAGATGGGGCAATGACTATGGAATCTTTGATATTCTTGAATGCTTCTTTCTCCACTAGTGTCCATTTAAACTAGACATCTTTCTTGATCATTCTTTGAACTGGCTTCATAATATCATCAAAATATGGAATGAATTTTCTCATAAAATTAATTCTACCAAAGAATGACTGCATTGATTTCTTGTTGTGAGGTGGAGGAATTTGTAGAATGGATTTTTTTCTTTTTGGGTCCAATGAGATTTTGTCTTTGGAGATCACATGTCCCAATAAAATTCCCTCTGAAATAGAAAAGAAAATTTTCTTGGGATTTAAATAAATCCCATATTTCCTACATTGTTCTTTTGGCATAGGGCAAGACCCAGGGTTCAACGCTACAACAACGCACCAACAAAACCCTAACTACCGGGCCTTTCGGCAACACCTGCGAAGCAAATGAAGTATCACCCAAGGTAGAGGCAGGGGTGGTTGTATGACTCAGGTGTCTGGAACCTTAGCTGGGACAGAGATATGTGATTATAATACTTGATAGAGCACTTAGCATCGTTAGTTCATCATTATTTAACCAATATCTACTCCACAGAGAAAATAGAGCATCACAACATTCACCCTGATCTAATGTATTTAAGCACTTAGCATAAATAAATGGATAAGATCTAGCAGATTCAAGCACTAAGAACATTCACCCATGTCAGATCTAGCACAAAGCATAAACAGATCTATCTATCTATCTATCTATCTCAAGCACTTAGCAAATAACACATAAATACACCAACACATCACACAAAGCAAAGAAACACAACATATACGTGGTTCACCCCCACCTTGGGGCTACGTCCACCAATTCTTCTTATTTATAATCTTCTTCAATAGGTTACATGCACAGAGCCTCAAAACCATACTCTACATAGGATAGAATACTTGCACAGCTTGCTAGATCCTTCTTCCTTGCGTTACAACACAAACTCCTTCACAGTCCGTTACAACCTCTTGCACCTAGCTCTGCAAGTCTCTCACAATATGCACAAAGCATTTACAAAACATACTTTCACTTATCACTTAGCTTATTGGCCTAGCTACTTATGTCACCTAGCTACTTATTTATACTTTACAAAATAGGCCTAAACATGGGTAAACCCATGGGCCGACATTCCCATACCCGTTGCATATTCCCAAATCCCCAAAAGGACCCAAAAAGGGGCCGAGATCCCGCGATCTCTAATTCATCTTGCGCTCCACCTTCGACATGATTTCAAAGTCCCAAAATAGCTCAAATTGACCAAGGACATCCCAAAACTTGGTCAAGGGCCAACAGGCCCCCAACACTCACCTGTGACTCTTCTCGAGTCACTCTGGTCTGACTAGTTCTGCTGCGAACTCCTCGAGCTTGGTACGAGCTTCTTCGACTTGTTGTTGTGATATGACCTCTTCTTTAGCCAACTCTTGGATGACTGCATCATTGATAGGTCCCTATAGATGTTGTTCAACTGTAGTGACAACCTGCTCTAGCTCTGCTCCTTGGCCTTCTACCTCTGTAAACAATTGGTAAGCCTTTTCTTGTACAGGTTGGAGTTTTCTGAGTTACCTCCATAAATCTGCTCTGGATAGTATGGATTTGCTGCTTGGTGGTCTGCTACTCTTGGGATTGCTTCATTATTTCCATAGCTGACAGGAGCTTCAATTGTGCCTGTATCATTTTGGCTTGATTCTTACATTCTAGGGTAAGAGCCTTTAGCCTTTAAACTGCGCTCCATGTTGTTTCTTCTCTTTGGTCTCTTACATATTGTGGGGTCTTAGGTACAATGCGTAGCTCCAAATATGATATGCGTTGTTGTATCTGCTGGATGGCTTCTGGGAGCCGGTTCACCTGCTATGTAACTCGGTCTTCTACCTTGATTTCTAAGACTATCACAGAGCGAAGTGCTCTGTTGACCGCTTCTTTTACTTCGAGTTGCTCCGCAAGAAACTATTCCTTTTCTTGTTGTAGTTTTGCATTTTCTTCGTCAAAATTATCTTGGAGAGCAATCTTTTCTTGTTCTGCAGCATTGTGTTTCTCTACGAGTACTCCTTGTACTTGTGTCAAAGCCTGGGTGTCTTGCTCTGTTTCTTCCTGTGCTCGTCGAAGGCAAGCTTCGATTGTATCAGTTAGGCAGTAGAGTTGGGTTGGCTCATCTCCCAATTCTGGTTCTCCCGGTGTAGTGGAGATTGCACGGCTAGATTGTAGGGCCTACTGTACCCGTCAGAGTTCAGTCTCAATTTGATCATACATCTCCTCCTGCTTTGCTTCTTTTTTCTTTTCTATTTCTAGTGAAGCATCTTGCGGGGATGCTATGAGGAAGTCAAAGTCATCAGAGGTGAGGACAGTTTGCATCGTGGTCATGGTAGCCTTCGATTTCCTCCGGGAGGAAGGTTTCAGATGCAAACCTTTCCTCTTCTTCAGGGGATCAACCTCGTCGCCTTTCTTCTATTCAACTTATTTGTCATCTAACTCTTCACCATCACCTCCTTGCTCTGGTGATATGGAAGCAGTCTTCACGGAGGCACTGTCTAATCCTTGGACCTCTTTGGTCTTCTTTGTCCTGCTAGGTCTGGGTGTATCCTGCATAGTTTCTAGGCTGTTGATGTTGGATATCTCTGTAGGGTCTGCTGGAATAAGGAGGTCCGTCGACTAGTCCTTAGTGATCTCCTCCAAGTCCTCCTCTTTCACCCTATAGTAGGACTGAAGATGTTTCTTGTGTTCGTCGGCGCATGTTGTGATGTAAATAAAATGACTATCTGCGTTGAACTTCATCAGAGGTATGAACCAGTGTAGAGTGTTCGGAGTCATGCGAGGCTCGGATTGTATGGCTATCTTCAGCTGATTGTAGTAGGTATGAAAAACAACATTTGATTGCCACTATTTATTCATATCCCTTTAATACCAAAGGGTAGAAAACTTCGCAACCAATGGTTCAAATGGCTCGATGTACGGGAAGGTCACACCTTCCGGCATCTCCCAGGAAATAAAATCTATAAGGATCAAGATCCAGCTGAAATGAAATTCATATCCTTGATCCTGTACTTATTTGTAGTCGAGTTCCAATTGGTTCACCAGGTACTTCTCCTAGTTCATCTGAAGGCCTTCCGTGCACTTCCTTGCAAGGTCGACTACAAAATCGGTGACTTGGGTAGGTTGGTTATTTTGTACTAACTTCCCTGCAATCAACGGATAGGTGAGGTGCACTACGCCACTCTGGATAGAAGATACCTTGTAGCCTCACGTTCCCTTCTCGACATCGCCATAAGTGTCCTTGATTTTCTGTGCTAGAGCGCGATCCATGGCCTTTCCGGGGTAAACCTCTTGTGGATCAGGTCCTTGCATACTCAACCCTGTGATCCAATTGATCAGTGTCAGATCAATTGTTATACAACATTTTAGCCACAAATAGTCGCCATGGTAAAAAGAAAGCAACAACTTGACATAAGCATTGAATTCTTGGTGTCTACCAAAGTGGGGAATCTTCATAACGTTCAGCAGGGTGGACTGCACGAGGTTCATAGTCCAGGACTGGGGGATTATCTTCGAATTTTTCTCCTTAGTTCTGGTCAGGTACTTATGTGGGGTGAGCATGTTATAGAATTTTCGATCTTCGAGGTTGAAGTCGCTAAACTTCAACGCTGCAATCTTATCTTGGTCTTCTCGAACTGCGCATACCCCCTTCAAGAGGTACGTCGTAACCAAGGTGTATTCAAAATCTCTGGGAACACTGTCTCAATTTATTGCGCCACTCAGAGGTGGTATATAGGCGGGTAATATGGTCAAGATCAATTTGGAATTCACTAGATCATCCCTATTCTTTGTTCTCTTTTCATCTGATGGTCGGGATAGTCTGGCTTCGCGAGCAGTGGATAGAGAGGTTGGCAGTCCTCTCATCGATGATGCTTGTATACTTGTAGACATCGACATGACTCTTTCAGTCATGAGGTCGATCATAACTTCTTCAACAACTTTCTCTGCTGCGCTCAACTCATCTGACATACATGCTCGGGGTTAAAAATATCGAGTTTGGAGGGTAACTTAGACACAATAATGGGATAGAGAGAAAGAGCACGATGATCATTGTGCAAAATCAACTTAGTCTGTGGGCACAAAATCTCGGTTGGAAAAAGTGTTCTTGGTGCATGACACGATGGGATAAATAGGTAACTCGACAACGGATCTATTTCAATGGGTTAGAAGCCTTCATTAACTTTGTTATGTCTGTTATGGCATGGTTCCAATGGTCTAATGGTGAGATGTCTGACCATAAATGCCTTTCTACTTGTTCGGAGCGTTGGTCTAATGGTTATAATATCCTCAATGGCTATATTTCTTCACCATGGCGAAGTGTGATGTGTCGCTGTTCTGATATCCCGACGAAGCTCTAATTTTGAAAATTTTCCTTCTGCGAGATCCCTCTAGAACCTTCTACAAATTTTCGATCTTAGCTCTCTTCTTACTCAACTTTCTAGCCTTCTTCCCAGTGAGCTTCATCTCGGTATGCCTTTTTCCGTTCTCATTCTTATCTTCTTTTGGCATAGTTATTTTGCATTGTTGAGATTCTTTCCTAAGATTCAAGGGTAATCCTTCTTCTTTATCTGGAATAGGTACTTCAATCTTCTGTGGGTCTTCTAGTGTTCTTGCAACTCTGACATCCGAGTCTCTGGTGTTAAATAGTTTCGATCTGTTCTTTTGTTCTTCAATCAAGTGTGCGATCCTTCTAGTCATGAATTATTTTAACTCTTACTTCTTTTGTTATAAAACTCTGTCTTCTTCTTGCCTTCTGGCCTGATCTCTTTCAATCTAAGGTTTTCCTAGTAGCATGGTAAATGGGGCACTGTTCTCATTAAATTTAATAATGTCAAAATCTTTCTCTGTCGAAGTTCCATTGGCATTCATAGGTATCCGGGTGAGCTTTCCACATAGGTTTATCAACTTTCCTTTGAATAGTCCTATTCCTCCTAATGAAGGAATCATAGTAGGCCTCCCTATAGCTTCCCAAGTTCTCTCTGTCATGATATTCACCCATGTTTCCTCATATAAAACACAATCAATGACGAAGTCTCCTATTCTTGTTTCAATGCATTCTTTTTCTTTGAATATCTTTGATAATCTGACATGTCGGTGGTCATTCAGGGTTTCTTTCATCTGTAACAATACTTTCTCTGATTCTTTCTGGGATTCTATCATAATATTAGTTTCTGGATCTACCTTAGGGTTTTCTTGGTTCATATTCATTCTTTCAACCTTAGAAAACATTCTAGGGCAATCCAATACTTCATGGTTCATAGCTTTACAACAAAGACAACTAGGTCTTCTCCCAAGGCATTCCTTAGCAAGATGTCTTGGTCTTCTGCAGCTGTAATAGAGGGTTAATCCTCTCTTTCTTTTAAATGATTCCCAGCCTTTCCTGTACTATGCACTAGGATCATGGTAGCTAACCTACAAACATTTCTTTCTAGGATCTTGCATACATTTATTAGTCCAAACATTATTTTTATGCATAGGTATAACATATTTTTCACTATTCTTATCAGATCTACTCATATCGAATCTTCTTTCATCTATTAATACCCTAGTTTTCAAGCTAGGATAGAATCTATCAAACATACCTAGATCCATATTATTGAAAGAAACATTTCCACTTATCTTACTTCTACAGAGCACAAAGCTTTCAGATCCAGAACTTTTCAATATTCTTACCTTTATCAGAGCACAAAGCTTTCATATCTTACCTCTTTTAATAAAAAAGTCTCACTTTTTCCTTTCTCAGAAAACAAAGCTTTTAGATCTTACCTCTTTTCTTCAGACCAGACTTCTTATCTTCGCACAGATCTTGTCAAACTAAGCAGAGTACTACACACTAGAGAAAAAGATCTACACACAGAGCTTTCACAATTTCAGGTTGGATCTTTGCACAAATATTCTTCTTCCTCAGTTCCCAAAAATCATAGCTTCAAGTCCCATCAATGTAACCATTTGTTGGCATAGGGGCAGAACCAGGGTTCAACACTACAACAATGCACCAACAAAACCCTAACTACCGGCGCTTTCGGCAACACCTGCAAAGCATATGAAGTCTCACCCGAGGTAGAGGAAGGGGTGGTTGTAGGACTCATGTGTCTGCAACATTAGCTGGGACACAGATTTGTGATTATAATACTTGATAAATCACTTAGAAACGTTAGTTCATCATTATTTAACCAATATCTACTCCGCAGAGAAAACAGAGCATCACAACATTCACCCTGATCTAATGTATTTAAGCACTTAGCATAAATAAATGGATCAAATTTAGCAGATTCAAGCAGTAAGCACATTCACCCATGTCAAATCTAGCACAAAGCATAGACATATCTATCTATCTATCTCAAGCACTTATAAAATGACACATAAATACACCAACACAACATAAATACACCAACACAACATATATGTGGTTCACCCCCACCTCGGGGCTACGTCCACCAACTCTTCTTCTTTATTAGCTTCTTCAATAGGTTACATGCATAGAGCCTCAAAAGTCTACTCCACATAGGACAGAAGACCTGAGCAGCTCGCTAGATCCTTCTTCCTTGCGTTACAACACAAAGCCCTTCACAATCTATTACAACCTTTTGCACCTAGCTCTGCAAGTCTCTCACAATATGCACAAATCATTTACAAACCATACTTGCACTTAACACTTAGCTTATCGGCCTGGCTACTTATGTCACCTAGCTACTTATTTATACTTTACAAAATAGGCCTAAACATGGGTAAACCCATGAGTCGACATTCCCATACCTATTACATATTCCCAAATCCCAAAAAGGACCCAAAAAGGGGCCAAGATCCCGTGATCTCTGCTTTGTCTTACGCTCCTCCTTAGACAAATTGTCGTAGTCCCAAAATAGGTCAACTTGACCAAGGATCTCCCAAAACTTGGTCAAGGGCCAACATGTTCAAATATCTGTTCCAAATGCTCAGGATGGTCTAATTCCCTCGTCTTTGAATAGAAAGTAACATCATTAAAGTAAACCACCACACTTTGACCGATTACTCCTTTAAACACGATATCCATTTCCCTTTGAAATGTATCTCCTGCGTTCATCAAGCCGAAGGGAATTCTTCTATAAGCATACGTTCCCCATTTGGTCCGGAATGTGGTCTTTAATCGGTCAAGTTTTACTATGAGAATCTGATTGTATTATGAAAATCCATCTAACAGAGAAAACAACTCAGATCCAGAGATAATCTACAAGATTTGTTCCATTACGAGAACTAGGTAGTTGTTTTTGTCAGAAGCACAATTTAGATTCTAAAAAATTATGCAAATTATGATTTCTCCCAACTTCTTTCTTACATACACCATGTTAGAAATCCAAGTTGAATTTTGAACCTTGAAAATAGTTTGAGCATCCAACAGTTTCTTTAATTATTTTTGTTTAAGACGCTCTAGAATCAGATGTATCTTTCTAAGATTTTGTTGAAATGGTTTGATACCTTCTTTTATCGGGATCACATGTTGTATTATTTGGGTATCATATATTTTCAAATCATCATAAGTCCAAGCAAAAACATCTCGATACTTCTTGAATATTTCCATGAATGTGTGTTTTTCCATGTCCGAACAACAAGTGTCCATATTTACATATTTAGGTTGTTTAGTTGTTCCAATATTGACCAAGAAATGCATCATCGTCGAACTATTGGTCTTTGGGTTGGTCGGCCACCTGAACTTGGATTGCAAATTGAACAACTTCTCAAGAGTTAAAACATTTTTCGAAACAGAATTCGTCTTTACTTTATTTTCTTCTTCCCGATAGATTTGTAACTCTTGCTCATGTGTTTCATCATTGATCATTGCCTCTTGGAAAGTGTCCGAACTAGTGAGAAAATTGATAATCTGAGCATCATTATCCAATACTCTCCAATTTGTGATATTGTTTGGTATGAGGAGCATAAACATCATTTCAACAGAAAAACCATGATCAAGGGGCATTAATATAGATGTTGCATTGGCCAATATATCTGCATCTATATTTTGATCATGAGGTAAAAAAGTAATATTAAATGCATCAAACAAAAGAAAATTCCATACCTCTTGTTGATATGCCTTTAGATGCAGAAGTAGGAAATGAATAGTATTTCTTACATGTTGAATGATGATTTTGAAGTCACCAAATACCTTAAGATATTTCACCTTGAGATCGATGGACTTTTTAAGGCCTTGAACTAAATCTTTGTATTCCATGGTGTTGTTGATGCATTCAAACTCTAGGCGACATGATATTGATCCAGATTATTTTGAGAATGACATGAAGGAAAAAATATAACTGAGATATAACAATGAAATACACAAAAATATAGAAGATAACATATAAATACAGTGAAACCCAACTTCTATTACTGAATAAGATAGAAAAACATTGTAGAACACAAACTTGGAAAAATGGGGTAGCTTATCTCTAAAAAGAAAGAGATGTTGGCTACTCTTCATTCACAAGAAGCTTTACATCAAAATCCATTTCCTGTTTAAAGCGCCTCCTTCACCTCAATTATATATGAGAGAGTGAGAGGAGAACAATTCCCTTGATGCATGTGGGATAAATTGGACTAAGTTTTTACTGAATAAGATAGAAAAACATTGTAGAACACAAACTTGGAAAAATTGGCTAGTTTCTCTCTAAAAAGAAAGAGATGTTGGCTACGCTTCATTCACAAGAAGCTTTACATCACACTCCATTGCATGCTTAAAGGGCCTCCTTCACCTCAATTATATACGAGAGAGTGAGAGGAGAACAATTCCCATGATGCACGTGGGATAAATTGGACCAAGTTTATAAAATGTCATAGGCATGTAAAATACTAGGACTTCCCGAGTGGTCACCCATCCCAGTACGACTCTATTCCAAGCGCGCTTAACTGTGGAGTTCTAATGGGATTCATTGCATTAACGCTATGTTATAGGAATTTACATAAGACCATTACATGATGTATGTAATTAACAAATGAAGATGACATTACATTCCATTACTCATCAAAAGGGTGAATGCCATGGTTTGTCAAAACCATAGGCTCAAAATGGTTATTCAATGGAAAGGTGGATGGCCACCGAGATCCATCTGGATCATATATGAGCATTTTTCCTTGCCCATGATCGATTAGGATACATCCTGCTTCGGCTCCATCTTGTGTCTTAGAACCATCGAAGAACATGGTCCACATATCAGGAATTTTGGTCTTGTTATTTTAACTAAATCCTAAGTTAGTTAATACTATACAAGTGTTATTATGGGTTTGTGGGTGGAGTTCATACTGAAATTATGAAAGTATTTCAGATTTTTGTGCCTCATAAAAATTGTTGTCAGTCTCAAAAAAGTAATTACCCAAAAAGGAATGTCAACAAATTATGGTTTCGTTCTTACCTTCCAATTCTATCACTTTGTGCTTCATGTGGGCCTCTCTATTTACTCGAATTTGATTCACCTTACCCTTATATGGAAACCACATGTGAGACCAATCGGTAGAAAAGTAGCCTTGAAGTTTCGTCGACCAATATATGCTTAACAACTAGCCATAACTCTCTGGTATATCGACAACGACAATATATATTGTTTGGTGCACCCTAGGATCAGATGAAATTCTAATTAATACATCCTTTAGTTCTCCCTTTACTTTAACATTTATCCTATCTAATTGTATAATTCTAGTGTTCGTTATTTGTGGAACAACATTTATTTTTTGGCAGACAGAAAAGGGCATTATGTTTGATGACACACCTGAATCTCCTAGACAATTATGCACATTGAAATTAAAAATTGTGTAAGTGAGCAGAAAAGGTGGTACCTAAAACTTTGAGTATGCACCTGTACTTGTTTCATTTATGGTTGTTGATATTTCTACCTTGTGTATTTCATGTACCTAATTTTCTGGAAGCATGTTTTTAGTAACATCAACATTCCTCTTTTTAGCATCATTGGGATTAAAAGCATCATGTAAGAGATCATGTTGTTGTGGTTGTTATCACTGAAATTTTGTCCGCACATGGCGACAAGAACTCAGCATCGTCAAACAGTAATGAAGTCATTCATGGCACTGAATTAATTTCACAGCATTGAAAAAAGGTCAAAAACTATACAAAGTAACCAAAAATTGAAGGGCGCTTTACAGGAATTGGGTGCGCGCGCATATGCGCGGAACAAGAACGTACCATGCGCGCATGCATGCACAATGCACGACTGTTGGCGCAAAAACCTGCGCACCTGCTAAACGACACATTTATTGAATTGGTCGGCCTCCCAACCACTTATGGATTAGCTCCCAAGCCGATTTGACTCCCAAATCTGAGCTGAATTCGCATGGTAGGCTGGTCAAAGTCCTAATGAAGCCCTAAAGAGCCTCTCTTCACACTACAAAGGGGTTACATAATCACCCAATGCTATGCTATAAAAATCCATGAAGAAACATCATTTTCTCAAGGAATTTCATGTAATGTTATGCTGCTTAGATTGTTTTAAGGACTCACTCCTTGGCAATAACACATTAGCACCATTTCATTGAGCCATTCACCTCTCCATTGAGTGAATTTGCTTGGATTTCTTTCACCATCATTCTCATTTTCTTATTGTAAGGAGAACAATTTTGTGAGGGCACAAGAGCCTTCCTTTGGAGGAAGAAGGGACTCATAGTCCCCTTTCTTCATTGTGCTTTGATTTCATCAATTGATCAGCCTAAAAACATTGGTGATATTGGTCTTATTATCTTTGTTATTTCTTTATCCATATGCTCATAGTTTTAGTTTGTTTTAATTTAATTCTTGCTTATAGTTTTGTTTTGTTTTCTCTAACTCTTTCCTCTACAGCTGTCATGCTCAACAAGACCCAACTGGGCATGTAAGCACCCTCTTATTTTCTCACAAGGTGACGAATTGGGTGCAAACAGATTAGCGACCATACTGGGGATTAGGTATCAATTCCTTCCTCATTTGGGTTTATTTTGCTTTCCTTTTGCTTTCATTAACTTGCAGGTGCACAAACCGGCCTCTGTCGACCTGCTAACCAATCAATTCAAGGGAGAATTGAGAGAAAT
>ML779844.1:262487-275613 GCA_009831015.1 Picea engelmannii | reverse complement strand
AAAAAAACCCCATCTTTTCTTGACAGGACTATCCACTCCCACCTTTAATCAAACGAGGTTGGTTTTCACCCCCAGCCTCACAAAACAACTTCATCTAAAAACTTTCTAAAAACTCACTAAGTTTCCCTCCACAGGAGGTGCCAAAAGAAATTTTTAGTCTAGGTAGGATTTCGGGGATAGGCATCCAAATAACTCCCTGTTATCTGGTTCTCACATTTTCAAAACATAGAGGTTGACAAATAGGGAACTTCAAATCCTCCAAGTCAAGTGTTCCAATCACCATAAGGCAAGGAGATACCCGTGAAGGGTCGAAGGCCGAGGTCCGGTTGTTCTGTGCGTCCCCCCTTGAGGCACCCACCTCTTGGACGGGATCCAGCCCGTGACCCATTTCTTAGGTCGAAAATCTAAATGTCGCACTTTGACCAAGGTACCTAGTGACCAACTTTAGGACATCTACCCAGGTGGCGATTGTGGGCTGCAATTGCACCTTGATTGGATTTTGTGTGGCTATTGGGAAATATCGCCAGCTCTTTCGGGATATGCCCCCTCTACCCCTCATTATAACCATTTATTTCATCCTTCACTAGTGTCTCTTCCGGTGACTTCAGACCCCACTGTTGAGAGATATTGGAAGGTCCAGTGTTATTTGAGAGGAAGGACGTTACGTCTTCTAGGACACAGGCATTTTCTTTCTTTTGATTCCCCCACGCGGACAAAACCCACTTACCCATATATATGCTTCTTTCTCATGTTATGTATGATGCACAAATCACAGCAAAGACTCTTGTTTCTATATTTCTCTCACCACTTTTGGCACACATTTACACAACTAGTCTGACATCATAGGGGAACCACATAACCCCCGTCATTCATGATGCTTGCTCAACCTCCCTCCTATCTTAGGGGGAGTATCTGGTCGTACCCACTCATCGGTACCTCCTTCACACACTCCTGTGAGTGATACTATCTTAGGATCAGCTTTGCTTGGTTCTACATTACTTGGGTCAACTTCCCAAGGTCATCCATTCACTCGCTCTCCTTTACATGGAAGCGGAGGACCCACTTCCTCTCAAGAAGGGAGCACCAACCCACCTAGTCCCCATCAAGGGTCAGGTTCACAACACAATATGGCTGGAGATAACCCTTCCCCACCACTACAGATGCCATACTTGGCCTCTCTCAACATACTGGATCTCACCAAGCTCACCAATGATCCTATATTGCATGACGCCACATGGCCTGCAATGCCAACAAAACTTCCTTCAGACATACAAAAGTTTGAAGGAAAGGCGGGGGATGACCCCGCCAACCACGTCATGACCTTTCATCTATGGTGCTCTTCTAATAGCATTATGGATGATTCCATCAGACTGCGATTATTTCAATGCACACTTACTGGCCCATCAGCCAAATGGTATGTTGAAGAAAAATCAGGGTCACATACGACCTTTGAGTCATTGGACAAAGCATTTTTGACCTTCTTCCAATTACCCATCCACCATGAAAACGGTCTAGAACTACTATCTAACTTCAAACAGACCTTAGCCACCCACATCGCCGACCACATTCATGAGTGGCGTAGGCGACGTAGTTTGTGTAAAGCAGAAACCACCAAGCAACAGTGCCTCGATTGGTTTCTTAGATCACTTGTCACTCTCCTTGGAAAGGATGTCGCTTCCACCTTCCCCCAGTCTGAAGAGGAAGCCATTAGTAAGGCCCAACAGTACGACCTCATTTACGCACAGTCGGGGTACTTATACACAGTACTTCCTGATCTTCCAAAACCTGTACCATTTGGCCAAGACAAACCTGGGATGTCTCACTCAGCAGACAGACTAATAGGTTCCACCACACACCATAGTCCACAACCCCAAATACCACCGATGTATGGAACACCTCAATACCCACCGGCATATGGGGGCACTCCTTATTACCCCCCACCCCCTTATCAACAGCCATACCCTGTTGCTATACCTCCACCCATCAGTGGACCACCACCGACACCTCCCATACATCCACCTATTCCTCCAAATAGTGGTACTCCCTCAACATCAGCTTATAGTACTAGTGAAAGCACGCAGCCTTCCTATGTACCTTATGGATCAGTACCACCACAAAATCCATACTTCCCCTTTCCTAGTCCTCCACAATCCATGGCTCCCCCACATCCACATGCGGGGGTAAATTTTGTTCAACCTTCCGCTGCTCAACAATACCAGAATTTTGAACAATTAAATACAGCTAACCCAACTCATCCATCGAACAATACCAAGAAGAAAGGACGGAACCAGAATAAAAACAACCCTAGTCAAGGCGGGAATCAACCCCCACAGCACCAACCCACTGGGGGCAACCAGAACCAAGGGAACCAAAACCGCCAAGGGGGCAATAATAACAACAAACGCCAAGGGCGGAATAATGTTAAAACCATCTTCCCTTGTGCCCTTTGTGGTGAATTCGTTCATTACACTCACCATTGCCCCCAGATCGCTGATTTCAAAAGGTTGAAAGACTCTGGGAGCCTTCCCCCTTCTCCTGCACAAATTGCCCCTCAGCAGGCACCACAACAGTATGTGCAACAACCCCCTCCCGCCGTGCTGCAAAATCCTATCCCACATCAAGGGGTGATCAACACCCAGCAGGATACGCAGCATCCCCCACCTCAGGTAGGTCAATACGACAACCCCAACAATCTAGCAGAGCGTACAATTCTCCTCACCAGTGAGGAAGAGATCCTTCTGCAAACACGGAATCGTTAGTATCAGACACCAGCTGAGTCTACTCCTATCTCTCCAGAGACAAACCCTACACCGATGGGACCCCCGTTGGTGATCCCTCGCCCTTCCACCGAACCACCATTACGCATCCCTCGCATCCCCTTGCGCCGAAATGTTCACAACCCACAGGCTATGGCAGCTCATAATTATAGTTTGGTAGATGACTTAGCACAATCCCCAGCTACCATGTCAGTCTTGGAAGTCCTCCAGACTTGTCCAACACAACGGAAATCACTACTTTCCGCCTTAGGGGTAGTCGACCCTGCAGATACTCGACTCATCACCTTTGATCTTGACAATAGCGAACCTCGTCTTCCCGCCCTGGTCGCTATTCAAATACCAGTAAAAATACGGAACATCACTATTCACCGGTGTATCATCGATGAAGGTGCATCTACATGCATCATGTCCAAAACAGTAAGGCAGAAACTTGGTTCCCCGGAACTCATACCCTCTGCCATCACATTACGATCTTACAATGGAAGACCATCATCTCCTGAAGGGCTCTTCCAAAATGTCCCCGTTGAACTCAGAGGCAAAACTATTCTCATTGACATCGAAGTTATCGACGCTCCGCTCGATTACAATATCTTGTTCAGACATAGCTACATGTATGCTATGAAGGCAGTGGCATCCTCCGTCTTTAGGACAATCATGTTCCCCCACAACGGGAAGGTTGTGACCATCGACCAAGTCTCACATTATGAGCCTAACCCCTCTGCCAACCTCGATAACATTCTTCCTCTCATTCACACCAACAAAGATGCATATCCACTCATCGAGATGGGTCCTGGGATTTTTAAAGATCCATCCTTGTTAGGGACGTACCATGGAGCACCACCAATCCTTCCCCCTAATCAAGTATGCATCGTCTCGTCTAATGAAACTCAATCATTCCTGACGTCTCAGTAGTCGCAGAACCACTCCAGTCGGAGCCTCCCGCGCGCTTGTCGAAAACAACAGTCCACGAATCCACATCCCCTCAGGGGCATAGTCCCATTTTGGGGACACTCCCCCAACCCCTCACCCAAATCCCCTTATTTTACCCCCCACTAGGTATTGAAGCTTTTCAGGTAGCCGCAACACTCACACTACCTAATATGGTGTTAGCAATCTCGGTTTGGTCTTTACACCCACCAGAGATGGTCCCTATACCATCCCTTCTCCCACAGGAAGGACTTCCTCTGACGATTACCGTACTTACCCCCACTACCCCCATACTTACAACCCCCCCNCCACCTTGCGCACTCTTTGAGAAAGAGGGCCACCAAACCAATAATTTCCCATCACTACCTGAATTACGGAATTTGATTCCCCCCAATCCAACTCCAACAACACCCGTCACTATTGCAAGTACCACTACCACCCAACCTTCCAGTAGTAAAAGGTTGAGGACTAAATATGCGTGTGCTATATGTTCAGAATTTGGCCATTACACCCATCATTGCCCAGCACTGCCACGCTTTCGGCAGACATTAACATCTGTGCGCCAGAACTTCCAGAACAACCCACACCCTGCAACGTCCTCGTCCAACATCACTGACATTCGTTATGTCACTACTTCCGTCAATGAACGTATGAGATTCCCTTGCTCTCTCTTCGATTCATTGACTCATTTTACATACCGGTGTCCTATGATCCTTGCATATAGGCAACGTCAATTGGCCATGCGCCCTTGACGCACAGAGGTGATAATTGACATTACTTCGTCACTTGAGGATCTTCATGTCATTTCTCCGGAGCCCGAGGCACTCCCAACACCTCCATGGTTCTTTAATGACATCTCTGAGGATTCACCCCGCAATCCCCCCAACTCTCTCGTTAATTCCTCTATGGACACTCTCTACCCAACCACCACGGGTACTCCTCAGTACTTCAACATATGGTTCATGTCGAGTGAACCCTCACCATCTGCTCGCACGACTCCCCTTGCTTCTCCAGCAGGGGGCAATCACACTAGCACCGAGATCACTCCTCACGACCCCTTAAATTCCCGCCGTTTTCACAGCGACGAGGAAATACTGGAAGAGCTACACCGCCCAGACTCTCCCTGGGACGCACTACATCATCGTGCACTCTTCCTTCCATAGGAAGCCCTCATGCCTCCTAACCAAAACCCCATTTACGCGGTTGAAACCAAAGATTTTATCCCATCCTGGCCTATCGATTGGTTCAACAATCCCATTCCTGCCCCTGACGCTTTTGAAGAAGGTAATATGGCCAACATTTCCCCCACCATCAAAATCAACATTTCCATTAAAAATGGCGTCGTCGAAGAAATCATCATTGGAGCTGCTTGCACTCCTCAGGAAATCGCCGCATATAAAGCCCTCTTCCAGGAATACAGGGATATTTTCGCCTGGTCATACACGGAGATGCCTGGCCTCGACCCATCCATTGTCAAACATCGCATCGACAATTGGCACGACATCACACCAGTCCGTCAGAAACAACGACCACTACACCCATCCAAGGCCGCGACTATCAAAGCCGAAATTGACAAATTACGTACGGCCGGGTTTATTTACCCCATTGCTTACACTTCATGGGTTTCCAACCCTGTACCCATCGACAAAAAATAGGGCACGATCCGCATTTGTACATACTTTCGCGATCTCAATAACGCATGTCCAAAAGACAACTTTCCAACGCCTTTCATCAATCAAATTATCGACGACTGCGCCGGCCACGAGGCTCTCTCCTTTATGGACGGATTCTCTGGCTATAACCAAATTCAAATTCACCCAGCCGATCAATATAAAACCGCATTCATTACCCCGTGGGGTACTTTTGCATATCGTGTCATGCCTTTCAGCTTAAAAAACGCCCGGCGCAACCTTCCAGCGGGCCATGACATACATATTTCACGATCTGGCTAAAATCATCCTTGCCTACTTGGATGACCTCACAGCTCGCTCCAAGAAACGCACCCAACATCTTGATGATTTACGAATCATCTTTCAACGGTGTCGCCAGTACAACATCCATTTGAACCCTCTCAAGTGTGTGTTTTGCGTCACCGCAGGACGCCTCCTCGGTTTTATCGTTTCCCAAAGCGGTATTACCGTGGACCCCCTCAAAGTCAAAGCTATCACCGAAATTCCACCTCCTCGGAATTTACGGCAACTTCAGAGTCTTCAGGGCAAAGCTAACTTTCTTCGGTGCTTTGTCCCAGATTACGCCATCCGCGCACATGGTTTCCTTCGCTTACTACGTCACGACATCCCTTTTCACTGGGACAACTATGCCCAACAATCATTTGACGATCTTAAAGCAGTGCTTTCAAAAGAACCTTTAATTAGTGCACCTGACTATAATCGCGACTACATCCTCTACATATCAGCATCAGCTGTATCAGTAGCTGGCGCCCTCGTCCAGCTCGGAGATGACAGTCATGAACACGTCATTTACTACATTAGTAAGAACCTTTCAGGGCCACCCTTGAAGTATAAACACGAAGAGAAACTTGCTCTTGCAGTTGTCCTCGCAGTCCAGAAACTGGGCCATTACATTCTCCTTTGCACCACCAAGGTCGTCGCAAATTCCAACCCCATGCAATATTTGCTCAGCCATCGACAAGTTAACAGAAAATTCGCTCGATGGATCGTTATCCTCCAGGAATACGACCTCGATTTCTCAACACCTAAGAGTAAGAAGGCCCTCGTTCTCGCCGAACGTGTCACGGCCCTCCCCTCTGACACCATAAGTGCCCCCGTCAATACCGACTTTCCTGACGAACATCTCTTTTACATCACTTCAGATGATCCTTGGTATGGTGAACTCCTCATCTACCTACGAACTAAAAAGTTCAGTAACCACCTTTCACGAGATGATCGTCGACGTATTCGCCATCAGGCTCCCCGTTATCTCCTCATCGGAGACATCCTATACCGACGAGGCATCAAAACCATTCTTCGTCGATGCCTAACTATTGACGAGGCCGACAAAGTCTTAAATGACTGCCACAATGGCACATGTGGGGGCCATCTTTCGAGTATATCCATGGCTCAGAAGATTATCCGAGCCGGTTAGTTTTGGCCTACCTTGTTTCACGATTGCATTCACGCCGTGAAACGTTGTGAGCAATGTCAGCTCTATGCCAACAAAGCCTGAGCTCCCCCCGCTCTTCTTCACCTTGTCATTACTGTGGGCCCTTTTTGCAAATGGGACATCGACTTTATGACTTGTAATCGCCCCTCCAGCAATGGTCACAAATACATTGTTGTCGCCGTTGATTACTTCACCAAATGGGCCGAAGCTATGCCCACTTTCAACAACACCGCTAACATGGCAGCGCGTTTTTTCTTTAATCACGTCATATCCTTTTTTGGAGTCCCACTCCAACTTGTTTCCGATCATGGGAAACACTTCGAGAATGAGATCTTCGTCGAACTCTCATCTCGGTTAGGCTTCTCTCACGAGTTTGCCTCACCATATTACCCTCAGTCAAACGGACAGGTCGAGGCAGTGAACAAAGTCCTCAATACCATGTTACAACGCACGGTTAATAAACATAAAACCAATTGGCATCACATGTTATTTTCCACGCTATGGGCTTATCAAACGGAAGTAAAGACCGCTACAGGTTTCACGCCATTTCATTTAGTCCATGGGGTCGAGGCAACTCTTCCCATTGAGTGCGAAATTCCCACCCTCCACACCGTAATTAAGCTTTTACCTGACACTGCTCCAATGGAGCAACGCTTGTTGAACTTGGAGTCTCTAGATGAAGATCATCGATCTTCCTTACAGAACAACGAGGCAGCTAAAAAATGATCCAAGGCTACTTTTGATCGCCATGTCAACCTTCGTTCATTCCGAGAAGGCGACCTCGTCTTGGCCTATGATATCACTCATGATACCTTTGGCCACGACAAATTTGAATCACTTTGGCATGGCCCTTACATCATCCAACATTGCCTCACTAAAGGTGCATACATCCTGGCCTCCCCCGAAGGCCTCTCGCTCAAAGCACCCGTCAATGGGTTATACCTCAAGAAATTTTATGCTTAGAAGTAGTCATTCTACTTTAGGTTATTATTTCTTCCTTTTTAGTGTTTTTAATCTTTTTTCTCCTATCCTCTCGTCTAAACTATACTTTGTGCTATTGACAGATGCTTACTCCACCCGCCTACCACATCGGTTATGCCGACGGCGCCAGCCGTTGGACGCAAAATCTCGCTTTGGCGGCTTGGGCTCTATACACCCCCTCACATGAAATGCTACACTCAAGTGGCATATGTTTGGGGCCAGCAACCAACAACCAAGCCGAGTACACTGCGGTCATTGGCTTCCTTGCCGACGCCCAACATCATCATATTCGTCACCTTAGCATCTTCCTCGACTCTCAACTAGTCGTTCTCCAACTCAACAATGTATACCGTGTACGCGATCTGTGCCTCTTTCGCAAATACCTGCAGGTTAGATTATTATCTCGACATTTTGATTCCATTACATTTACACATATTCCAAGACAATTGAATCAAACAACAGATGAAATAGCTAACATGGTGTTAGATTGGCATATATCACATGAAGCTACAAATACATAACACATCTCATAAATCCTGTCACAACATATAGATAGAATAAGACATAATCATCATTAAAAACAACACATGTAAACAACATCAGGCTCTCAAAACACGTATACTCATGTATATCTAAAAGGCCTATCAGGCCATCTGAATGTTTACATACAAAAAATACATACGCCTGCAGGCCAGTGCCGCACCTTGGTACAAAAATCGTCTCACCAGCCTATATACAATCAAAAAGGTATACATCATACATCAATCAGGGTGCCTCTATTGCACCCCCACCTGCTCCTCCCTCAGGAGGAGGAGGTGGCCCACCCCCACCTGCCCCTGGTGGTGGTGGAGGACCACCCACAAGACCCTCCTGCCCCAGCGGCAGGTGTCCACTAGTCATCGCGGCAAGCACAGCTGCTCGTCGCACTATAGACCGCCATGGTGGCAGTACTCCTATAAACTGCTCCAGGAACCCCTCAGCCTGGATGCATATCCACATGCCCTCATGCATGTCCTGCAACACTGTCTCCAGATGACGGCATATATCCTCAAAGTCCACTCCGGCAGCCGCCAGAGGAGCATGTGATGGCCCCGCACAAGGGTCATCAAACCGGTGTCGTCTCGCCGCTCTCTCAGGCTCTACTGGGCGACCTGCAACCGCCTCTCACCGCTCCCTCTCTCCCTACGGTCGTCCCTCCGGCTCTCGCCTAGCTGGCGCTCGCTGCATCTCCACCTCGCACCCGTGAGGTGCCACATTTGCACATGCACCAAACAACAAGCAACAAATCATATCTACATCTCTATCACATATATATGGACTGATATCTCAAAAAACAACATAAAATCACAAATATGCACACATGCTAAAACGTACCTCGATGGTCGAACACCTCCCCTGGAGGAAACACCATGTCCGGGTCACCCCGGAAGTCAACCCCAGCATAGGGGTACTGCAGTACTACCTGCAGCATCTGCCGCCATATTTGCGCAGCATCTGCTGAGAAGTAGTGGCCACCTTCGCCACCACCGTGATGGACCAACACTGAAGACCACCGCCTCAAGCGCAGCTCTCGTGCCTCTGGCACCTCTAGAAAAACCCTCGGGTGCAGCATCGGCACCCTCTCCGAAAACCAGGCTACCAGGATCGAGCCAAAAGCAAACTCTCCTGCACCTGTGGACCGACAACGGTCCAACTGTGCGATCATCCGCGCATGCAGCGTCAACCCCCATGAGAACCGCTCGCGGTCCACCAACACCCTCTCCAGCACTACCATCTGGCCACCACTAATCCGTTGGGTCGCAAGTGACCCGTATACACGAACAATCATCGCTGCTATACAACGATGAGCCAGAGATTCAATCGCACTGATCTTCACCACAGTCCCAGACATGAAGTCCTCACCTGAGCAGTATCGGGCCCCAATCATGGCCAGGGCTGTATCCCTTGGCAGCACAGGATCTGCCAGTAGAGGCGTTCCCCAGAAGGGGAGCCCAGTCAAAAAATAAACATCCTCCACCGCAGTGAAGGGGATCTTCTCTCCTCGCACGAGGAAGTAGTGTAGCTCCGGACTCCACATCTCAAGCAGGAACTGTAGTAGGTACTCCTGCGCCCGTATCAACGGGCACTCAAAAAACTTTAGCAACCCACAGGTTGCTAAAGCCGCCCACACCCCAGGCCCAGCATTGGCCACAGCCTCTCAGAACTGGGCCCAGTCTCGCTCTCGCCACTACACAACCATCACCACTGCTGGTAACCTGCAATCACCACAGAGTCCTATATCAGCTCAGATACCCATCAACAACATCAAACATACTCATTTTCTACCCTTAAAACCTTGCCTCAAAGGCGCGGTTTTTTCACCAACAGGCACGCACACATGCGCGCTTGTTCACTATATAGGCATGCATATATGCGCGCCTGTTCACTGCACAGGCGTGCTCTTGCGCATGCCTGTTCATCATACAGGTGCGCACAAGTGCGCGCCTGTCTAACCCACAGGCGCGCATTGATGCACGCATGTTCAATTCACAGGCGCGCCCCCGGGCGTGCCTTAAATCCCCCCTCTTGCGTACCCATGCGCGTCTATTCGGTGGACAGGCGCGCACGTATGCACGCCTTCCACCGAATCACCCACACATGTGGGCCCACACCCTAGACAAAAACCCCTAATTACCCCTGTACGACCCCCCATACCCGCCCTGCCCAAAAATTGGAAACCTATTTCTATGCAGGATGATCAGACCACTAACCTGATGCTCGCACAACATCAATCGGATGCCTTGTCCTCCCTGAAACTCCAAATCTCCTCTGCAATCTGCTCGTCCAGTCACTGTAGCAGCAGGTACAAATGAGGTGGCAATGTGGGCCCTACAGCTATATATAGGCCTTTTGCCAAAACTTCCACTCACCATTCCAGGAGCCCAAGGTGTCCATTTTTCAAACCGTCTTCAGCCATGGGATTAGTGTCCCGCCACCTACATCATAGCTGTCCACGGGTCACTTTTCATCCTGAGCCCCCGGGACACCTTTTTTTTCATATCATGGTCAGGTACGCATGCGCATTGTTACATTTGTCAAATACATTCTAATATCTTTGATTCTCTTCAGATATTGTTCACTTTGGGTATTTGGTTGTTATGTGCGCAGGTACTTGCTCATCGGTCATTGACATCATCCCTTCAGGTATATATATTCAGCACTGGCATGTAATCTCTCCCGTCATTTTGCATTTACATTTCCAGTCACACCCGTTGATATTTTCCTTTAGGATCCTCCTTCCCGGTTCTGCAGTACCCATACCTCCATTTGCATCTTCGGTACTGTAACCCGGTAGCATTTTCACCCACATGAGTCGTCCCATTCATAGCACCTTTTGGCACTTTTTGACACTCATGCTTTTCTTCATTACCCTTTAGGGATGGGAGTCCTGATAGTCTTTCATCATGTCGTGAATCAACCACATACTCCTTCTCCTCATTTTGCTAGCTTCCCCACATGGACTCCCAGCTTATCTCTTGATGGTTCTATTTTGTACCTGCACCTCCGCAGTATCATGAACCCTCCATTTAATCCACAATTAGTTTGCCCATCTGCGAACCTACCCTCATTTCACCTACCTCATACAGAAACTTACCAATGGGGCCCCCACCCTTCATCAGCTTTTCAAACCAATTATTGCCTCCCTGGGGCACACATTTCACACTGGGGCACCCGTTTCTGTATTTGTACATTTCTCCCCAAAATTATTCATTATTTATTGTACAAATGCCTTTATTTCCAGTCATTACCTTTTCCTTTGTCGTCACCATTGGCGACTTGCTTCCTTTTTTGGCCACACGCAACCCATGTCACCCTTGGTTGGAGCATTACTTATCATCTACCCTTACCGGCATCGTCCATATCTTTAGAGTATTCCACAGTTCACTTACCTTCACCCTCTGAATTTGTTCACTTTGTCCCACCTCTGGCACAACTCATCACCGGTCTTGTCGTCCCCCTGACACTCAACCTTGTTACACGGTTGTGACCACTTTTTCATCTCATGCATCCTCCAACCAAGGGCAGTCTTGAGTCTTCCCACTTCTTGACTTCGTCTATGTACGTCTGCCACTTCCTCACCTCAGTAGATTCTATGAAGCACTTTGCTTTTGGGAGTCGCGTTCCCCTTTTTGTCGACAACAACACACTTTTTCCAGAAGGGCGACAGTATCTTGATTCTCATTCTCCATTTCATGAGAGATCTCGGACGGCACAGGGTGAAACACCATTGCTCCCTGCTGTCGTTGGCCCCCATAACATTCAACGCCAACACTTTCTCATGTTATGGTGGGTCTTACTTTGTGACTATTGTAGTTATTTTTACCATTTGCCGAAGACCTCTGAACTTGGTAGGGCCATCAATGCCCACATCATCGTCGTTGCTTCTTACCGCGACCATTACCTATTATTTAGAGTATGTTCCTTTGAAGAATTGTCTTTTGCCTTTATTATCACCGCCCCCGAGGGCGCTGCAGTCGTCTACATCAACACTTCCGTCATCATTTTTCAGAGTTAAATCACACGAGCATGGGGCATGCCCGCCTCGTTTGTACACAGTTGTATATTTTCGGCACCTTATGGAAGGTTGGGTTCTACCGGTTCCTTTCTTCTCCAAAGGATTGCTCTACACAGTCCCACTATTGCTCTCTCTTCCAACAATATTCTCAGTATAAGAAACATTGATGGATTTCGGCTATACGTATGCTTCTAACCTCATCCATCAGGGGGCATCTGTTATCACTGAAATTTCGTCCGCACATGGCGACAAGAACTCAGCATCATCAAACAGTAATGAAGTCATTCATGGCACTGAATTAATTTCACAGCATTGCAAAAAGGTCAAAAACTATACAAAGTAACCAAAAATTGAAGGGCGCTTTATAGGAATTGGGTGCGTGCACATATGCGCGGAACAAGAACGTACCATGCGTGCATGCACGCACGATGCGCGGCTGTTGGCACAAAAACCCGCGCACCTGCTAAACGACGCATTTATTGAATTGGTCGGCCTTCCAACCACTTATGGATCAACTCCCAAGACGATTTGACTCCCAAATCTGAGCTGAATCCGCATGGTAGGCTGGTCAAAGACCTAATGAAACCCTAAAGAGCCTCTCTTCACACTACAAAGGGGTTACATAATCACCCAATGCTATGCTATAAAAAGCCATGAAGAAACATCATTTTCTCAAGGAATTTCATGTAATGTTATGCTGCTTAGATTGTTTTAAGGACTCACTCCTTGGAAATAACACATTAGCACCATTTCATTGAGCCAT
>ML779844.1:250356-262472 GCA_009831015.1 Picea engelmannii | reverse complement strand
GTGAATGTGCTTGGAGTTCTTTCACCATCATTCTCATTTTCTTATTGTAAGGAGAGCAAGTTTGTGAGGGCACAAGAGCCTTCCTTTGGAGGAAGAAGGGACTCATAGTCCCCTTTCTTCATTGTGCTTTGATTTCATCAATTGATTAGCCTAAAAACATTGGTGATATTGGTCTTGTTGTCTTTGTTATTTATTTATCCATATGCTCATAGTTTTAGTTTGTTTTAATTTAATTCTTTCTTATAGTTTTGTTTTGTTTTCTCTAACTCTTTCCTCTACAGCTGTCATGCTCAGCAAGACCCAACTGGGCATGTAAGCACCCTCTTATTTGCTCACAAGGTGACGAATTGGGTGAAAACAGTGGTAAAGAACATATATCAAACATGGAAATATTATATTTTGTTTTCTTCATGTCTTCTATCACATTGTAGTTAAGGGTGCCTGTGTTGAAGTTGTTTATTGCTTGACTATATTTTGGTTCACATGTTTTGTCATTGTTTGGTACCATGTTAAGCTTGGTGTTATTCCCAGCTGAGGAAGATGTACTAATTTTATCTGTGTTGGCTGAGACAAATTTTCTTGTTTTGTTGTTGATTATCCCTTGAGTTGTGTCATTTGGTTTTGGAGGAGCAGGGGGGTAGTGATTTTCCTTAGAGTAATCTTGTCTTCTTTGCAGGAAGTAGCATTAGAAGCTGGGCCTTTGCTACTTAAATTGTGATTTCTTTGGGAAGAATCCTTGATAATTGACATATCTTCGATAAATACTTATTCAATTTGTTCATCATCTGATTTTGGACACTAGTCCCAAAAATTCATGGCATATTCCAGGGGAATCTCATCAGTAGTGTTAGTGGTATCTTGTGCGAGGATTTCATCGTTTAAGATCTACTCATCTAACAACTGATTTATCACCAGGGTCATGGATTTGACCCATTGAGGGTAATTCCATTTTGGGTGGTTATGTTGGTGATAAGACCAAAAACTATCATTGTTGAAACTATCTAAGTTAAAATCCATATCAGTTGGTTCGGGTGGTTTCAGTGGACTATGTTGTTTCTTTAAGAATGGGAGAAAAGTTTGAGATTTTCATGATCCTTCAACAACATTCTTTTTAAGATATGCCACTTTGTTAGACAACTTCTTAACTAATTTAACCACATTGTCGATGTCCTTTGGTTCCTTTTCAGGTGGTGTAGTTAACAACAAAGGTCTCTTCCTAGACATTTTGGTTTCATCAGTTTGTGAGTGATGTTCATAGGAAGACATATCTCTTTATATTGTTTCAACTTCATCAAATTTAAGTGCCAAGGTGTTCTTGTTATCCCGTTTGACAATCATTCCCATGGAAGGAGTTAACATTGTCGTAGAATATTCAATGGCTAAGGATTGAGCAGGACCTACGTCATGGGGGAATTTGATTAAGATATTGAGAAACTTTTGGTTGAAATATTTTACCTTCTCTTTCTTGTCCTTCTTGATGGATCCTATATCTTAGTGAAGAGATGTAGTCATTTTCCTTTCCCAAAAATTCCTGATAAATAGCCTCACAAAATCATCCCACTCAGTTATGGACCCGAGTAGTATGCTAAAATACCAAGTAGACGCTCTAACTAAAAAAGTATAAGGAAATAGCCTACAAACCACATCTTCGTGTTCGAAATTTAGTAGATGAGTGGATAAGGATACATTATTTAAATGGTATTCTGGGGACTTTATCAGAATTTCTTGGCATTTCTTGGCATTTCTTGGCATTTCTTGGCATTTCAAATTTCTTGGCATTTCTTGGCATTTCTTAGCATTTCTTGGCATTTCTTGGCATTATTTATTGGCATTTCAAATTGGCTAAGGATACATTTCTTGGCATTTCAAATTTCTTGGCATTTCTTGGCATTTCTTGGCATTATTTCTTGGCATTTCTTGGCATTTCTTGGCATTTCAAATTTTGGAAGGACTTTATCATAATTTCTTGGCATTTCATGTAACGGTCCAACCAAATTCAGAGCACCTTGGGCCCTCCAACGAGGTATAACTTCTCTATTGTTATTTTTTTTCCCCATTATTTGTTCTAAAGTGATTTATGTGTGTTCACCTTCAAGTTCTTCCCCGGGTTCGATAAGGAAACGTGTGACTCAACTCAAGGGTCCCTGAACTTCTTATACAGAAGTTTCAACGAGGTCATCTATAGAGTCAACATAAAAATTAGGATATGTCTAAGGTCTTTCCACATGGGCTTCTTTCCTCCTAGGAAGATCAGAGGTTGTTGGTAACTTACTAAGTAGTTTTGTGTAAGCATGTGTAATCCTATAGGTTTCAGAGAGCTCTTTTTGTCATATGCAAAACCAAGTTTCAAAGTGTGTTTCCAAACTGCAAGAGGAACTTCCGAAATAACGATTTAAGTCTTCGTAGGTAACTTCTTGTTCAGATTCAACTCAAGGAATTAGAGATAGAGTGGGATTATTTCTTGAAGACTAATTTCAATTGTGTAAATCACTTATATAATCCTTAAAATATGGCCCTCCTTCTAGCACCAATTTTGTTGACGACTCTAAATATGCCCAAAAACAACAAGGGGTACTCCCGGTACATGTTCCTAACTAGAATATGCACTGTTTGGATTAGGAGTCCCATCCAAAATTTGGCCCGATTGCCATTGATACTGATTTTGGGGGTTTTGGTCGGTTATTGTTCGGTTTACCGATGAGAATGGATGATGAGTGAATATGAAATGCAAAGATGTAGATAAATACTTTGTATGAAAAGAAAACTAACGTATTACTAATCTACTCTAGTTTGTCCTAGATAAGAGCACACTATGGTAACCAACGAGATGAAAAATGAGACCGAATGCTACATAAAATTCTATGGATAGCTAAAATAGAAGAGAAGAATCAGAAACAAGCGTGTACAAATACATATAACCATATTAGTCCAAATTAAAGAAATGCACGCATTAACAACTCAAAAATATCAAGGAACAAATATATTCAAAGAAACACTTGAAACTGTAGAATAACATAGATTTCTCAAGATTTAATCCATAAACAAATAACATTCTTACAGTCCGTATGAACAACATTCATATTCACTTGAAATAATTCACCGCTTAGATTGTTTCACACAAAATAATTCCTTCTCCAAAAAGATGGCCCTGAGGGCTTTTCCTTATTTGAAGTTTTATAAATAATACATAAAAAATATGAGTAAAAATATTCAAGTTAAGTTGAAACGGTGATCCCAAAATAGTTCAGAAATGGACAATGTTTGAAGAGTTAAAAGCTGCTACAAAATGAGCGTTCACTCTTTCTTATACAATTCTTAGTAACTGTTGGATGACTCTTTTCCTTCTTTTTGAAGAGGCAGTTACAAAATCGGTCCAACTTTCTACTTTCCAATGACAAGTGTACAATAAGGAAAAAATTGAGAATGGTTGGGAAGGAAACAAAATAGGAAACAAGTTTTGACATCTTCTGGCCGCTATTTTTCCTTCACTTAAGGATTTTTATCCCTGATGTATGTTGTCCAGATTTCTAGTTGATCGCAGATGGATATGATCCTTCTATAAGTTAGTTGTTCTAGAGCTACGTTGTTCATGGCCATGTTATCCTCAAGGGTTCTCATGTCTTTCAATAGTGTGGTCATGCAATCTTGTATCATGGTATGGAGTTTTACCGGTTGCAGGAAGTGATCATCTATGAGGTCTGTTGAGATGGTAGTGGCTACTTCAACCACTAATTTCCTTTGATTTGTGTTTTCATGCACCTTCTCCACTAACTCTTCTATCACAAGATTTTTTCAGAGCTCATCTAGCCTTGGTAGTCGGCTTCTCTTGATCAATTCCTGCCCAACTTTGTGTATCCTTGAGCATATTTCCATTGATATGGTAACCTCCTTATCAAATATATGCCTCACATGTTGACAATGGTCAAGTGCATACAAGTCTTTTTTTTGTCTACTTTTTATGGTCAATACAATTCTAGAGGTGCATCAAGATTTTCAAAGATCCATTTGTCGATGTCGTCGATGCCTTCTCAGATAGTTTTGTACTGTGTCAATTTTCTTTGTATATGATTATTCTACTCTATTATTATAGAAACTGATTCTTGAAAGAGGTGTAGGTGAGCATACATATCTATGATGGATTCTTCTAATTCTCTCCCGACCTTCTCGACACTACTGAAACTTTGTAGGTTGTGTCCATCAATTTTGACTTGCTAGAGTCTTTCCTCCATTTCTCTAATTCTTTCCTCTTTCTCCTGATTCTGTTGACACAGTCTTTGAATGTTTTCCACCTAAGAATTCATGAATACAGAGCCAATTGTAGCCATTTCTATGGGGTTTTCGCTCACATCTTCTGTCACAAGGATGTATGTGACAACCGATATAGGAATCCCTTCTGTTGCTAGCACTTTCTTCACCCATTCTTGCACAATTATGCATGTCTTGATGTCATAGGTGAAGCTCCTTAACTCAAGCACTTCATGCAGTTGGAACGGTTCCCAGAGTCCAAGTCATAGGTCCCTTCTTAATATGTTTGTTCTGATTCCTGCAATAGACATTTCTGGGATATATGTTTCCAATGGGTTGGTGTCACCCCCTTTTTCTTCAATGTCTTTCCATTGTCTCTCTGCCTCGACTGATTTTTCAGCTACCTCGTTAGCTTCTTTTTCTTCTTGTTCTTCTGCAGTTTTTCCCACTTCTCCCCTAGTTGTTTTCTCCATTTGTTTGATCTCTCATTTTGCTGCAGCTTTTTCCTCTACCTCAACTTTGGCCTTGGCCTTGTCTGCATCGATCTTACGCTTCCTTTTTACTGCATCATTCTTCTTATTTAGGAATTTATCCTTATCCCTCCTCTTCTTATCACTCAATACTTCCTCTACCTATTCCACTGACCCTGAATGTATTGAGGTGGAAGTACAGGGTCATTGATCAAATTTCTCTTACTCTTTCTTCTTCTTGTCTTCTTCTCTATCCTTTTCTTCATCTGTGATCCTCCCTCTTGGTTGTCCATGCCTATTAAAGATGACTTTGTCATAAGTCCCGGAGTTTTGGTGCACTTTGTCTTCCTCCTAGATGTTTGTTGTATATTCACAGTGTAGACCAATCTTATTGAAGTGGTCTCTCATAGTATTCTTGGGGTCATGTCTTATGTATCTCTATTATTTGAAGCGATAAGTTAGCTATGTATTTACCTCTTCTTGAGATTGGTTGGTGTTCTCAAATAAGTAATTACCAACATACAGTGGTAGAAACAATCATATTTCCTTTTTCAGTCGATATAATATTCCCCCAACGTCGTGTATGATAGTCGGGTATGAAATATCCTGAAGTACAAGATAATTGTCAGGCACGAATCGAGGAAGAATATGAGGTGGTTTTATTTACCATACACCCTGATATACGTGTCATGCTCCATGAGGCACCAATCCCCAATTATCCTTATGACTTTTATATCTTTATCGGTCATGCAAGGGGGAGTGGTCTAGAAGATTGTATAAATGATCCAAAACATACTCTCATATCCTCTAGTATTATGTGCGGTACTTGTGCTCCCAAAGCACCTTAAAATACACATGAATTGATGGGTTAGATGGCTGCCAACTCCACCCCATACTATGGTATTTATGGGTTGTGCACATGATATCTGGGAGGTATGAAGACCCGTGGAAGATTGGAAACATTGTAGGTTGGGATCCTTTTACTGTAGAGATAACCACCATGAGATTTTCGGACATGATGTCATCCCAATTGAATGATACCCCTTCATTTTCAAATTAGTATATCAAGGGAATATATGACAATGAGAATTGTGATGTGTCAGGTTCCCCATATAACCTACAAAATAGGGCTACCATGTACTGATAGGGTATTCTCAAGGAAATTGTGGGATATCCACTTTTGGGCATGTATTTGAATTGTTTTTCGGCCCTGTACCACTTGGGAAACATGTCCTTTGGCATGTACTCAAACTCACTATGGATATTTCTATCCATCTTCTTGCTTCACTTTTCGATGTGATAACACTTGGCCAAATATTGAGGTCTAAATGAAGCTATGGGGTCCTTCCTGGTATTACAAACGTATCGGTTGTTTACATCGATATTCTTCAAAATCCATATGATGGTATCTTCACATGGAAAAACTGTTGGGTGTGTTGCTACTATGAAAATTCCTAACATCCTGATCATTTTGAACACTTGGATTTCATCTAGTTCTTTAGCTTCAATGAAGAAATTACATTTTTTGAACATATAGTATACATCTCTGCACTTTAGTGTCTCTATGTCCTTTTCAAGTAGTCTCGATGTATCATCGTACATAACTCTGATTATTTTTTACTCACCTTTCATTTGTCAGCTTCTACCGAAGGCCTCAGTCCCAAGTACCTTGCTTGTTGTCTTCTTTCAAGGAGACATACTTGAAACTGCAACAAAAATGAAATGAGCTCAGTGTGGAGATTAAATTTACGTATAATATGAGATTGAATTAAGAATTTAAACTACCAGAAAACTTATTGGGGCTATCATTGGGTGAAGAATCATCATTTGAGGATGATAAAGTGATGGCAGGAATGATTGAGTAACTTGGTAAAACATTGAAGAATAAAGGGTGAAAAATGTGCTTATAAGGAAAAATCGAAGGTTTAAAGACTAACTCCTTCGATGAAAATTGGAGTTCATGCTAAGGATTTCGAGGGACATTAAAAGTTGATTGAATTAGCTCTGATCGGCATGGTTGAGGACATATCCTTTGATGTGAATCAAAGGAGTTAAATCTAACTACTCTGATAACACATCAGAGGAGTTATGTTTTGAGCTTCTGAAGTATAGCGAATCGACAGAGTTACTTAGAACTCCTTTGATCATATCGGAGGAGTTAACCAAAACTCTTCCGATATGATCGAAAGAGTCACTATTAAATGTTCCAAGTGAGGGAAGAATGTTTGGAGAGATTTCTTAGAACTCCTCTGATCATTTTAGAGGAGTTAAAAAAAACTCCTTTGATACGATCGGGGGATTTCTCATAAACAGTTTCGATAAAACCTTTACAAATGACCAGGGTCCGGTTTGAACTAGGTAGTTTGACGAAGAGTGAAAATTGATTAATTTCCCTATGCTTGACAGAGAGACTAGGTTTGATGCCTTGATGGATTTCCCAGAGTCGTTAGGGTGGACTAAAGGGATACTTAAATGATTGAATGTCATTTCAGGGAAGTGAGTCATGAAAATATTATCATGGTGCAAGTAAAGGGGGGTAGCAGTGTTTGGGTAATAATTTTTGTAGAGTGGGATTGGGATAGAGAAGGGGAATAAATAAGAGGGTAGTGTGGAAAAAAAGGAAACAACAAAGTATGAGATAACAGAAGTAAGAAACCCTAACCCTAGCAAGAGATAAGAAAAACACCAAGACATACCTAGAAACCTAATGCCATGTGGAGGATCTCGATAGGATGTGAATATGGGAAAAATGACTCAGCTTGTTCTTGGTCTAGAGAGTTGTCTTTTCACCTCGATTCCTTAGTGGGATAATGAAAATTTTAGACCTCTTATTGAATATATAGATCGACCAGTGTAGCATTAAATGTTGAGTTGGTAGGGTATTATGGTCGAAATACTTGGGAAGAATTTATCTGATGAACATCGTATAACTTAGTGGGAATTCCTCTGATGTTCATCAAATAACTTGCCTCAAATTCCTCCAAACACATCAGTATAATTGGAGGAAACTCCTTCTATGGGCATCATAGGAGTTGGAACCAACTCCTTCAATTCCATAGAAGGAGTTAATGGAAATTGTACGATAGGAAAGGTTATCATAGGTAAAGAGGTGAACTCCTATGATATGCATCAGAGGAGTTAGGGGGAACTACTCCTATGTACATCGAAGGAGTTAAAACAAACTTTTTCGATTTTCCCAGACTTGCTCAAAAATGATTTTTTAAGTTCTTCCTTTTTCCAGTTTTATCTTAAGGTAAGTAGGAATTCCCAAAAATTCTTGAGGTAAAGAGAGAGGCCAATGGACAACTCTTTCAAATCATAAAAAAGAAGGGGCTCCATTTTATCAAAAGGGAAATTTCAATGGAATGAATGAAAATGGAGGTTTGTAGTTGTTATCGAACAAATCGATAAGTGCAAACACAAACTAATCTCCCCATCTTCCACAAGAATCTAGAAAAGAACAAGACAGAGTACAAACTTCACCTTAGACTTCATTGTCATATAAACTAGTTCAGAGTGGGACAAATGATATACATTTTAAATGATGTTTGATCCTCACTAGTGTTGTCCTTTTCACTCCATGTTTGGATTTGCGGGATGGTGAACCTGTTTAAGAAGCACAAACCAACAAAGAGAGAGAACGAATATATATATATATATATATTCAACTGAATTTCATGTATAAGATCAAGGAGTTATACAATAAAAGTAAAGACACCTTTATAGGGAAGAAAATTATTGTTGCATTATATTAAAGGAAAGTGGAGAATACAACCCATGTCTTGATGTTTCAAGGTCCCTTTCAATGGCTCTTTTCTCCAACACACACACCTTTTCTCCAATGCCTTGATGAAGAAGATTCACAATCTGACTTAGAGAGCTAAATCAAAGCTATCTCAAGTATAATCTCTAGCATAATTCTTCATGCATAAGTAAGCCTTATCCTTTTCCATAAGAGATCCCTCTTTATTATGATATAATTATGATCTCACTAAATCAGAGAAGCGAGTAAGATCCAAACCGATCGGAGGCCACCTTATCTTCTAGAAGATTCCCTTCTAGAACATTCGTGAATTTCATGTTTCCCTTGTTGAAGCATCATCACACCCTATGCAAAGGAAGCCTATGACAACGACGCAGTCTAGATTTGGTGCAACATGTGATGATCAAGCATCGTCGCACCCTAAGCATAGAGTAGGGTGTGACGATCTCCTTTGACATAGTTTTTAAGTAAGAAAATCTAATCCACTTTTCTCATGGAGAAAGTCTCTTTTAGTGTTTTCAAGGAACATGGAAGTGAGTTATGCACATGTCGTCAGTTGATCATTGGGGTGACCAAAATAATGTGTAACAAAATTCCCCCCAAAGTATGAATTTGGAACCTCTGACAGCTGAAATACTTTGTAGAATGTTTGTGTCAAAAAAAGGGAGAGCATCGGTTGGGAACCTGCAAACAATCAAGAATATGCATAATAATATACCATATTCTAAGGTAGGAATTCCCATGATCATACTACACGTGACTCTAATCATAAGTTTCAAGTGAGTCATGGACACTAAACATACACTGTGGATCCATGTCATTATGATTCAACATAGCCACCAAAAATACAATGTCGATCTATGCGCTGAAAGAATTCAAATTCGGACATAGCCACAAGACATACACAGTGGATCTATGTGTCAGTACAAACTTATGAATGCTCTGTCGCAACCTGGACCGATATGTTGAGATCCAGGGTCTTCATTTCCATCATCTCTAAGTATGAATCTATCCATGTTATTACAGGTGTCGAAGTCGAACATGGTAGAAACCACTTGATTACCGGTCATTAATGAAAACTATTAACAAGTGCGAGGGAAATCACCATTGATGTCAGTGACTCCCAAGGTACTCTAGTACAATCCAACGAATGTGAATGAATGATTTGAATTCGAACACTCGATGGAATATTCCAATCAGAGGCCAATGATGTGAACCCACTATTGAAAGTAGAGAGACCTTCCATTGAGGCATGCATGCTCCAAGGTACTAAAAGATTTCTAATTCTTGTTCTCAGATAATGAGTTGAAGTCGACAGGAAAAGACTTGTCATAGGAGGGCATTAATGTATCCCCCATAAATGACATGAAATATGTAACAAATTTGAAGTAGATCAGAGTATGAATTGATTTGGAACTGACTCAGGGAAGGTAGACATGGTAGAAAATTTAGAACTGCAGATGGATGACTCGATAGAAGGCTTGTTTAGTTTGGAATTCTCTTGAACATACGAATGACACGAGAATCATCTTGGAAGAATTGACTCAAGGAGGACCCAACATATGAACTTGTGGATGGTCAAACGAGAGACAAATGGATTTCCCAACCCGGATACAGTGATGAAGGGGAGTGTTATGTTCAAGAGAGACTTATTGCCACTAACATAGATACAGATACATTTATTTCTCAATTCCCCCCCACCATTTTTGGCGAGTACCTCATTATTTTTACACAAGCTTGAGGAGGATAACATATTATTGTAATGTAAGCTCATCCTTCGGACGAGTCCCTCGAAATATGTTTAACGAACCCTAAGAAGGAGTGGTTTGGTCCCATATGGGCCTCTCGATGTTTGTTTTATGAGTCCAAAGAAAGAAAACTCAGGGGTTTCTCATGTTTAGAGAGTTTGATAAACACTTAAAGAAAACTCCAAAATTTCCTTTTTCGTAAGCTAGTCTAATGAGACTGAGAAAGAGACAATCTATCGCTCATCAGACATTTTCTTCAAATACTTTTATGAGCGTGAAAAGAACAAGGTCGCTCGACTATCTTTTCGTGTTTAGGGAGCTTGAAAAGAGATTAAAGGATATTCCGTAGGGTTCATTTTTCATATTACCAATGCGAGCTCGAAAAAGTGATAAAAGGTTACTCGATTGCATTATCATGGTTTCATGAGCGTGAGAAAGAATTAAGACTGTTCTCGGAGTTTTTCCTAAAAAAAACTAAACGCATCTATACATAAGAAAAACATACAAAAATGATAAAAAATGGTGGATCCAAGTCAAATGTCCCATCCTTAGATATTTCAATATGTAATGGAAACACTTTACGAAGTTGGTTAGACTTAGGGCATAGGTAAAATATTCAAAAAATAATTTAATTTGCAATAAAAATGGGTAAAAGTAATAAAATAGGTCAAAACAATAGTGCCCCAAACCCTCATTTTCTTCCAAATTTCAAGCATCAATTCTGGAGCACCTGGTGGACCATTTCACAAACCTCTTCTGTAAAAAAGCTAATATCTTGCCCCTTTCTCTCTTCTTGGTTTAAAATTTCATTTTTAATGGCTTAATTTTGAGTTACGGTCGATTTTTTGGAGGTCACCGAGCTTTGAGATCATCACAGGCTCACGCTATCGTGAACTACGAAAATCCAAAAACGTCATAGGGGACACATATCTAGGGTGTGATGATGTCTCTCTATGTAAAAGCAAGGCCATGTGATGACCGCAACTCAATTTTTGAAAAGAAAAAATGAGTTAGGAAAACTTCGATGATTTGTTTTTTTATGAATCTAATCATCATTTGATGTCGGTTGGCAGGTTTTCCTTAGTCAAAATGCTCAAGTGGAAGTAACGTGAGCATGAGGAAGAGGAATTATTCTTCGAGAATGACCCAGGAACTGTCATGGAACTCCAGGAGTGTGGTTTACTCAAATTCTTCAAAATTCAGAGCATGAGAGCCCAACTGAGATTGTTGGAGTATCTAGTCCACATGTGGGATGTAAATGAACAATCCTTTCACATTTGTGTGCATACACTCACCTTGGAGATAGTTGATATTTACTTTCTGATGGGGTTATCTCATTGAGGCTCTTGGGTATCACTCTCAGGAAGCAGGGGTGAAGGAGAACCCATGGACTACTATGTTTCACACCACTGTGTTCTAGGTACAAAAATGTATAGTGGCAAGGTTTCCATTAGTGATGTTTGGAATTTACCATTGAGAACCATCCTTTATACTCTCACCTGGCTGGCAGGGAGTGTGGATCCCCGTATGGATTTTCAAATCCACTTTCAGTATGCCATAGAATGTATGGAGCTCTAGGTCTTCAATTGGTGTGAGGGTCTCTTGAAGAATATGAAGAAGCAACTGACAAAGTGTCAGAATGCTTGGTTGAAATAGTTTGGTTATGGATCCATTGTTGATTAAGGTTGGTTGTCATTGATGTCAACCCTTGAAGACAGAACTGTAGCACAAAGGTTTGGGTACTGAACCAATAGTTTTTGATGTAAATATGGCTCATTATTGTTTTTTCATGGTTGATAAGAAGTAAATATGGATGAACTCCAAAGTGGTCCCCTTATGGTGAAAGCCCTCACGGGAAGACGCTTTGTGGAGTAAGAGAACCCATGCTTA
>ML779844.1:190978-214551 GCA_009831015.1 Picea engelmannii | reverse complement strand
TATTCACCATCAACCATAGCCACAATACATTTCCCTCATAAAAGAGGGTTGCCTTCTAGGGAAAAAAACCCTAACATAATCTCTACCGTTAGATCTGCGACCTTATAATGAATGGTCCAGATTTACAATGAAATTACAATATAATTTTATAAGGCAATTTTTGCTTCGGGGGCTTCACCCCCGAACACCCGCCGGGGATCTGCTTGCCCCCAAACCCCCCAGATAGGGGGATAGGCCCCCCGGACCCCGCAGAGGGGGTACCCCCCCTCTACACTCCCCCGCGTGGAAGAGTGTACATACTTCTGGGGTGTAAATACTTCATGGGGTATAAACATGGCTGAAAGTAAAAGACCTATAAATCAGGAAGATAATCAGGCTCCACAGCCAACACCAGGAAGATGATAGAATGATGATTCCCATTGTCCCATGGGGTATCTTCCATGGATATAACTGTCATGATCATCTCATCGTTGTGAAATACCACGTGAAATGGATCAGGAGACGTATATAAGAGAGAACCAGGAGAAGGAGTTGTCGATTGAATATCTTGATAAGTGAATTCTACCAGACTTAAAGGCATTCGGTCGCCCTAACAAACACAATCTTCATAGTTAGGTACTATCCAAGGGTCATAACACTCAGGGCATTTACCAACAATGGTCAATATCATGTTAATTAAAGTGACAAAAGGAGGAGGAATATTAGGTGGTGTAATGGGGAAAGTACCCATTAATGATGAATCCTTTAGAAGACCCACACGAACATTCTCATAATCGAGAGGTGTTTTCACAATGAAAGGTACATTACTAGTACATGAATCGAAATTAAAGAAGGCAATTTGATCAAAATTAAAACCTTTTCCTTGGTGAGGGAAATGTAGCACACAGAAAAGAGTAGAAACAATTGCACGCATATAATCAATCCAACTACGGCCAAGTAGAAGGTTGTAATCGAGAGGTGCATCAAACACCTCAACCTCAATAGTAATTTCTTTACCTTCTGACGTAATAGATAATGAGAGAAGAACACCATAATTTTTAAAACTTGTACCATTAAAATCTTTTAGAGTATTCTGTGACTCGGTAAGGGCAGGAGAGCCAATGGATTTCCAGCAATTGACCGACATGATGCAAGTCAAGGCTCCTTCATCAATAACAGTTTGAGAAATGTTCTTATTTTGTACAATGACTTGTATTTGAAACGCTAAGTGAGAAGGAAGCCTTGGAATATGATCTTCCAAGTCAAATATTATCACATTCGTATCGGTAGGATCAATTCCCCCAATATCCTTTAACAGTTCCTTCTGTTGCGTAGGAAAACTTTGAAGGAATTTGAGAGTCGACATCGCAGAAGGTTCCTGTGCAAGATCCTCTACAATATTGTAGTTTTGAGTGGCACGTGTGTGAGGATTAAATGAAGAATTACGAACAACGCCCTTAGTAGGAGGACGAAGAGATGTATCTAGACTCGATCGTTCAAGATGAAGATGACTGTTGGAAGGTGAAGTTGATGGAGGAGGTTGAACCAATGGAGGTGATGAATCATCAACTTTCTCTTTCGAAGGAGAATAATATTTGGCTTGAGTAGCGACTACAACTCTGTTCTTCTTGGAGTCACCAGTACACATAAGTACATAAGATGTGGTTGAGGGAGAAGGTTGGTCATGAATGATCAATTGGGCCTGCTGCTGAGAAGTCAAATGTTGTGACAAAACGATAGGTGTAGGAGGTGTCCTGATCCCTTGCAGAAACTTAGTAACCTCAACATGTCATGGACAATATTTTATATAAATATACTCACCACAGATAAGACAAGGATAACGAGGTTTTCACTTTTCTTTGTCATCAACTGGTTGAGTCTTGGGTTAATCGGATTGTTGATTATCATTTTTTCCCTCCTTATTCTTACCTTTTCCCTTTCTTTTTATTTTGATTTTTACCAGTAGGTGTATATTGAACCAAATTAACCTGAGAGGTTTTCCGAGAGAAGGAGTCGAAGGAGGAGTATTTTATACATTAGAAGTGGTAGATTTGGGAATGGAATGATTGGCTTGTTTAGACTGAGACTCAGCTTGAAAAGTGTCAATCACACCATCAATGACATGAGAACGTACCAGAGGTGTTGGGGTTGGAGTTGTAGATGGGTGAGGAGCATCAGGGATTAAGTCATGTAGAGTTCTCGTTTGTGAATAAACTAGATCCAAGTATTGAGCATGACTATCACCTTCTGTTCAGTGACGACACCACCCATGGAAACATCACAGGCTATAGGACCTATGAGTGACTTGGTAAACCACTCATATAATAGTTGATCAAGAAGGGGAACTATGATTAAGTATATTCTCCTCCTCCACTCATGAATATGATTAGAGATGTGAGTAGAAGAGGATTGTTTAAATGAACTCAAAATTTCGGTTCCTATCTCATATCAGATCGGTAACTGGTAATGCGTTAAAAAATCCATAGCTAAGGTGTTGAAATAATTGAATAATCATCGTGGAAACTCGATATACCATTTGGATTCCGAACCCATAAGAGGCCGTTGGAAAATACGTAATCTAATGGAGTCATCCATTAAGCAGTTTGATGAACACCAAAGATGGAAAGTCATGACGTGATTATTTGGGTCTTCTTCTGATCGACCATCAAAATTAGGAATGTCTAATGGTAACTTGGCAGGTATGACCGACCACTAAGGAGAATGCAAGATAGGATCATTCAAAATCTTAGATAAATCCGGTAAATCCAAAGTAGAAAGAAACGACAGTTTTTTATTTACTTGAGGAAACTGGTAATTCTGAGGAGGTAGTCATGTACGTATACCAGTAGGACCATAAGCAGTCTGTAGATAGTTAGAGGGTCCTGTCAAATTCAGTTGTGGAGGGTTTTGATTTAAATAGATATCATTAGTTGGTTGATTGGGTAAGCTTCCTTGAAGAGGAGCATTAGACTGAAAACCTTGACCCCAGGTAGGATTCATAGAACCTGGATATGGTTGTCCGAAATTATGTGAAACAAAAGAATTAACTTGAGGAGTTTTCCCCCCAGGTGGTTGTTGATTTCCTTGGAAAGGAAAATTCCAAGGCTGAGATTGCAATACAGGGATATATTTCCCGTACACTGGGTTATGACCCCCAACTTGGGGTTGTCCCCCAACTTGAGGTTTCCCCCCAACTTGAGGTTGGCCTCCAACAAGAACTTGAAAACCAAAAGCGACAGAATAACAAGTGCCTCCAACTTGATTGGAGCTACTTGGGCTAGGTTGATTAGACCCTCCAGGTGGAGGTGGAGGAGGAACTCTAGGCCCCCCAGAGAGAACCTAGGTAGGTGTAGGGACAAAAGTACTAGCACCATTATACCCATGAGGAACAAAAAGATTAGGCCCTCCAGATGGACTCCGGGCAAAATTAGCAATAGAAGTATTTAAAGAGTTATACCTAGGTGGAAGTGACGGATTTGATCTAATAGGAAGTGGTGTTCCAATAAGATCTTGAGTGATTACTGGAATTCCAGAAGAAACAAGCATAACTTTTGGGACCATGGTAGAGCTAGTGAGATCGAGAAGAAGAATTGTATGAGAACCAACCAACAATTGGTCTGAGACTGTGAAAAAATTATTGATCGTTCCAGTAAAATGATCTAAAGGTATTGTGTAAGCAGTGGAATTCACAGGCGTATGTGATGCCATAGGTTGATTATAGGTCCTATGGCATATATGATTCATTCCTAGTTTTTCAAAAATATCTTGTCCCAAAGAGAATGGAAAGGGGCAGAGCTAGGATTAGAAATTTCAGCAGTATGAACCAGAGTTCTAAATGATTCACTTTGGAAGAGTGGATCGTCTACACCAAACTCTGTGTGAGGTCCAGTCCAGTAGGTATTCCGATATAATATTCAGAAACAACGTCTCTGGATGAATTTATTGGGAGAAAAAATGGATCTTGTACAACACTCAATAATGGATTTACAAGAAGTATTGATTCCTCCAATGGAGTAGAATTTACAATCTCAGAGGCTATGTCATTATTGACTGTTCCTTCAGGAGAACCCTCTAGTGAGTTAGGAATAAAAGGAGTGTATTCTTCTGGGTCTTCCGGAGGTAACCCTTGCATCCTATGTGAACGGCGAGGATGGATGTTGGATGCACCAAATAAATAATAAAATAAATCTATAGCCAACTAGAGAAACAAAAAACACTCACTAATGAAATCTAGATATCAAACACACAAACAAACCTTCATATTTCGAAGTCACTAGTTGGTGATGAAATCCAGCGTCATGAAATCAAGGCAAGAAGGGGTTGGGATAAAGCAGGTGGAAAATTTAAATTGATGAACTTCTTAACGAACTTACACCTTGGTGCAAGCTCCCACACATAATCGTGGGTATACCCTCCAAGGATCCCGAGTGAGTTTTTCCAATGTCAATTCCAGGTACCATGAAGACTTGCCCCTCCCAAGTCACCTCATGTAAAGACTCTAAAGAGATAGGCCACTAAGGTTACCAATTACGACAATGATGCCTGGGGAAGCAGTCAACAGTCTGATCCACATGCAAGGGCAGGGTATCTAAGCCCAAATTCAACTCAAGAAGATCCCCACAGTATTTTCTTCTCAAGTGACCCCCAATAATATGCCCAATCTCTACACTGAGACCAAAAAAGGAGGGTGAGTAACTCTCCCGGTCCTAATGTGAACTTGTGATTGAACCTTGTGTTAGAAGGGCTTCTCAGGACAAAATGTAGCAACTGGATTTGAACTCTCCCTATCACAAGATACTATTGTGTGTTTTGATGCTTTGGAGAGCATTCCTTACAACCTATTACAAAGCAATATCCTTGCTAATGTTGGTGTATAAAAGTTGTTAATAGATTTTAAAATTGCGTTGTATTTTAAAGGCGATTGCTTACTCAAAAGGGAAACATAAATGAAGTTGATGATGTATTTGACCTCGTCCCAATAAAATGAAAAAAGAGATGATATGCAATCGTTTCATTCAATGAACTCTAATTACAAGAGAGAGAAGGTTTCTCTTTCCAGAATACAAAAGCTACAAAGCACAATTTCCAAATCTTTGAATGATATGGATTCCAATTTTCTCTTTTCGACAAATATTTGAATGCAAAAGATTTCTTACAAAGAATACTAAAAAGAATAATAAACTTCAGACCTTTCCTCTTCAAATCCGAACAGAGAAATAATCCAAAAAGGAAAGAATGGTCTAAAAAGATTGATGCATTCTCAACACTATTTCCCAAATCAAACTTATAATGCAAACAAAAAATGAAAAGATAAGAAAACTATTTGTTGAACGTAAACAAAAATTGTTTCTTAATCAACAAAAATCCAAAACTTAAAATCACTCCAAAACTCAAAAGAAGTCAAGAACAACCTATCAAACAAGCACCCAAGAACAAAGTCTTGATAATATACCCTTGCAATAAGAAGTCAAAATATAAAACTTGCAAAGCTTATGAGGAAGACTCTCAATTCTTGAAAATCAATCAAATTCAAGCTTAAAAAATGTAAACCAATCATTCACTAAATTTAAAAGTCCATCCCAAGTAGTGAAGACAAATTTGGGCAAAGAAAAGAAAATTGATTGCCAGTCCAACAATTGCTACAGGAATTGTCGCAGGCTTCAGAAGGGTACAGTGCGACGATATAGGATCGTTGCATGCTGTAAGTAAGGCACAATGCGACGTCGTCTCCATGGTCTACACAAGCAGAGTGCAATGATATAGAATCCTCATAGGCTGAAAATAGGACACAGTGTGACGATGTCTGAAGATAAAGAAAATTTGAAAGAATGACAAAATTTCTCAATGAACTTTCAGAACCAGGGAGTCAAGATGGATCACCCATAGACTTAGAGAATTAAATTGATCAAAATAAGGTAGGGTAAAAGAAAATAAGAAGAGAAAAACAAAAAGAAGTCATTCCCCATTATGGTCGCCAATTTTGTTATCAGAAAAATCGGTAAGTGTGGACATAAACTAATCTCCCTAACTTCCACAGGAAGCTAGAACAAAACAAGACAAAATACAAACTTCACCTTAGACTTCATTGTCATATACACTAGTTCAGAGAGGGACAAATTACATACCTTTTAAATAAATTTTGATCCTCGCTAGTGTTGTCCTTATCAGTCCATCTTTGGATTTGTGGGATGGTGAACCTATTTAAGAAGCACAAACCAACAAAGAGAGAGAACAAAGATATATATATTCCAATGAATTCTATGTATAAGATCGAGTTATACAATAAAATCAAAGACACATTTATAGGGAAGAAATGTATTGCTACATTATATTAAAGGAAAGTGGAGAATACAACCCATGCCTTGATGTTGTAAGGTCCCTTTCAATGTCTCATTTCTCCAACACACACACCTTTTCTCCAATGCCTTTATGAAGAAGATCCACAATTTGAATTAGAGAGCTAAAGCAAAGCTATATCAAGTATAATCCCTAGCATAATTCTTCATGCATAAGAAATCCTTAGACTTTTCCATAAGAGATCCCTCTTTATATAGGGTGAAAGAGGGATGTATGAGGAGATTAGGATGATCCCACTAAATTAGAGAAGAAAGTAAGATCCAAACCGATCAGAGGCCACCTCATCTTCTATAATATTCCCTTCTAGAACGTTCATGAATTTCACTTTTCCCTTGTTTAAGCATGGTCGTGTAGGTATCCTACAACGACGTCACAGTCTAGCTTTGGTGCAGCATGCGACAATCAAGCATCATCACACCGTAAGCATAGAGCATGGTGTGACAATCTCCTTTGACATATTTTTTAAGGAAGAAAAACTAATCCACTTTTCTCATGGAGAAAGTCTCTTTTAGTGTTTTCAAGGAACATGGAAGTGAGTTATGCACATGTCGTCAGTTGATCACTGGGGTGACCAAAATAATGTGTAACAGTAGTGCCTGTCACAACATCTTCATACATAGACTCTCTCTCACTCTCATTTTATTCTCTCAACCTCACCCTATCATAGGCTCAACTTTCATCACAACTTCAACAACCTATTCTACCCCACCCATTACATATTTATACATATAATTTAGGGCTCAAAACCCTACTCGCTCATTCCCAAAACCCTATGAAAACTCATGAAGACTCATTGTTTGGGCGTGATTTTCTTGATTTTGCGCCTTCATGATGCTTTCACATTCTCGACTAATGTTCTTCATACTTTTGCGTGTCTATCTTCTTTTGCATGCCTAAATTTTTTCCTTCCTACTTTTTTGCAAACCCTCAAAACTTAGTTCTTCGAACTGCATGTCCACTAATCCCCCAATGCTCACTTGTGGCTCATCTCGAGCATGTTGTGTCACACCCCTCCATCCTTCCATGAATGTTTGGAGAGTCTCCTTAGTTGTCACGACCTATTTATTGACTTCTACTTCTTATTCCAAAATCTCCTCTACAACCTGCGCAGTAAGGGTCATGCGTTTCTCCTCGTTGTCATGTGTTGCTTGCTTTATTGTGCTCTGTGTAGCTATAAATTCTCCTATTACCCTTATTTCTTTGTCCTGCAGTGGTACTAATCGTTGCTGGAGAATATGTTTTTGTTCCCTTATCTGGTCTATTTCAGTGTACGACTGCCTACTTGCCCGGATGACAGCCATGCACTCAGGGGGTGGAAACGTAATGATGTTATCCAAAACCTTCTATTCATTTTCTTGCTCATCTCTTAATATATCTTCCACAACCTTCATCAATATATCCTCCATCATATTTTTCCAAATCTACGTGCTTTCCTCACATAGATTTGCACACTCCTCCTCCAGAGTCTTAGTACTTGCTACTACGGTCATGGTGGTTCTTTCTCTTTGTTCCTTTTCCTTCAGTGGTGTCCCTGGTGTGGCGTTTGATTCCAAGTATTTGATATTGGTGTGGAAGCCTTTAATGACTTCCCTGATGTTTTACACTTGTTCTTCAAGAGTGGCTTCTACCACCATCGACATTTCTGGAATATCCTTATAGAGTTTATGGATGCCATGTTGTATTCACTTTTCCTACTATTCAACCTCATCCTTCTCCTTCAATATTTTGTCATCATTTTCCTCAGCCACGCTCTTCTCCTGTAAATAAGTTGTATAACATTTCTAAAGCTCTATCTTCTCCGACACTACCTTTTCTAACTTGCTTTATGTTGAATCTATGTGGAACCGTATCTCCTACACAATACTGATGTGCAAGCCTTGTACTATTGTTGTGGGAATTCGTGAAACGAATAAGTCCAGGTGACTTAGTCATTGTACCTACTCTTCCATATCGAGTGTTGGGAAATCAATCACATCTGATGAGATCTTCAACACTTTGCGCCATGTTGCCATATTTAAAAAATAAGAAGTGGTATCCCCTGCTTCCCCAATCAAGATTTTTGATGGTCCTTCACTGGATCGATGCTCTAGTTCTATCCTTGTTGCTTCCAAGAATTGCTACAATGTTTTGAACTGGTCATGTACCTATTGGAGAAATTCTTCTAATTTTTATGATGCTTGCTCAATTGCTTCATATCCAGCATCCCTTACTTGATAGTCGATTCTATCGATGTCAACATCTTCCAGAGTATAGTTAGCCGATACTTTGTGGGATTTCATATTCTTTCACACAATTGTTCTTGGCCCCTTACCCGTGTCCTTCCTTTTCTCTCTGACTATTTATTTCATGTCTTCTATTTCTCTACCATGTTCATCACCATGTCCATTACCCTTTCGATTACCCTATTCATCTACATCATTGGCAGGGTGCTCCGTATTTGTTCCATTCACAGGAACCTTCCAATCTGAATCCCAATCCTGCATGATCAAGTTGATATCTTCTTCTATGATCTTGTGTTTTTTATGGCTCCATTCTCCTCTCAGGTCCTTCTTTGCTTGTATATAGATATGGTGTCAGTCTTCCCTAAACCACACAATCGGGGTGTATACCTCCACCAATTATGGTGAAATGTGTGGTTTATTCGTGATGCAATGTCGAATCCTTTTTACGTATAGAAATAACTCCACGTTAGTGTCGATGATCTATCTTATTTTGTGAGCCATGTACTAGAAGTTCTTGTTGATACTGAGAGGGGGGTGAATCAGTATCAAGTACAATTTAAAAAAAATTTCAACTTATACTTAAACCATTCAACTATATCCAATGAGCAATGAACAATAGTATAGGAGTTACACCAATACACCATAATACACCATGCACAATATATGAGAAATAATCAATAGTTATTGTTCAAGGGAAGTTGTTGAGACCTGAAATTGACATTCTCATTACCCTATTATACTCTTCACCTATACCTTTTTGGCCTACCTGGATCTTGAGTGAATGACAAGAATGCTACCAATTGCCAATAATAAGGTCATAAGGTAAAGTATGGTTAATTCATGTATTTTGTGGTTTATTGAGTTAAGGAATTAAATATTTCATGTACTAATGCTCAATTTGTCATATGTGAATCTTTGACCCCTAGATGTCTAGCATTCCTGTACCAGCTCTGTCATGATCTGGTACTTGCGCACCAAGATTGTTGTTGTCTGAATTTGGTACCATACACATCTGGTACTAAATCTTACCTATTGTGATCTGGTACCAACGGCCACGTTCTGTTGTGATCCGGTACCAACGGCCATGCTCTGTTGTGATCCGGTACCAATGGCCACACTCTTTTGTGATCCGATACCAATGGCAACGCTCTGTCATGATCTGGTACCACCTTTTGCGCATTGTCATGATTCGGTACCATCCACCTGTTACGATCTGGTACTCATATGAAAGATCCCAATGCGCTAAGTTAAGTACTAGATCTCGCCTAAGTCAATTAGTGGACGTCTATTTGCTATGATAAGGATAATTTGTTGATTTCCTCATCCTCATGCACTTTGTGTCATGAGGATGAAGCTAAATATGTAACTGAATGATTAAACTTAACAACTGATTGATTTGCAAATCACTTCGTCTCCTTGTGTTTCACAATGCAGACTATTAAATAGCCGTGGCAAGGATGGTAGAAGAGTAGGAGAGTTAGCATATCATCAATATGTAAGCAGCGTATGATAGTACATAACATATTTCTGCGTGAAGATTAATAGAATGTCATTTTATCTCCATATTCTAATTATCTATGATTAAGAATGAGTTGAGTTGTTAAAGAGATTTTTGATTTTATGTTTTGAAGTGTGAGTGAGAGTAATGTGTGTGTTAAAAGCAAGCTTCCTGTAGACTTCAGTAGCTGACCTGTTGAAGTGGCAAGGGCCCACTGCCCAACAAAGGTAATCTTCTTCATAGATTAGCATTAGTGTTTGTTTTCAGTAGTATAAACATTGAATTAGTTAAAGCTTTAATTCTGTTAGATGATAGCAGTACAACTTAGATTAAGATTTCCATTCTATAATTGCTTAGAGATATTTAATTGCTCTGTTTTTTCATTTACTCTGTTTCTGTTCTCATGAGTTTGATTTCCTTGAGTGATCATAGTTGTTGGTAGCAATAGTCAAAACTACTTGGGTAAGAACTAGTGAAGTTCATTATGAACCACAGCAGAACCAACATATTGACTATTGAACTACCCATGCTATGCTTAGTGATGTGTGATTTCCTTTCAAAAGGTGTGGATTGCATAGTTAGTTTTCTGGTTCATATATCAGAGTTGATCTATCAAACCAATTCCATCTCATAGTTGCATGTGACATAATGGAATAGATAGTCTCTCTGATAAGGACAACCAAAGTGCATTGTAGTTTGCTATTTTGATTTGTTTCCAGCATACATAATCTAGTTTTGATTCTATAGTCGTGACATTAGAAATTACCTTTCTTACTGGTGTCTTGTAACTCTATTGATTACGAATCTCAGATTGATAATTAATGAGTGCATTATATTAGACATATAAGTAGCACAACATTTTGGCACCGTTGTCGAGGAGTTGCAAACGGTAAGAAGTAATTTTTAGCTTAGATTGTTTGCATAAATTTTAATGTTTTAAAAGGTTGCTTGAGGGAGGAGGATAAAATGTTTAAGACATGAGTGAAGAGCCACGCGACCACTAGAGTGGGGTTCTCCGAAGCCAGGTTGCCTTCTTACCTTCTTACCTTCTAGATAGAATTAGGATTTCAATTCGGCTAAAGAATCAAATTTCCATTTTATGCATAGATATAGAGATAAAAAGGGTAGATTTGTAAGCTCCAAAGATTCAAAAACAACCCCCCCCACTAATCCAACTGACACTGGTGAAGGAAAAATTCCACCAACAGAAAATTCAAGGGGAGCTAGCGAGGCTCCAGAAGGAGAACCTAAAATGGAAGAATCAGTATTGGGACAGGCAGAACGTGAGTTTGTTGAACATTTAGGAGACACAGAAAATCCAGTTTCTGAACCATCCATCAGTAGAATGGCAGAAGAAGAAGGAAATGCAGCTACAGAGACTGATACCTTTGGGTTTCCAATCTTGGATATTTCCATAAATGTCAGCATGAAGAATATCCCACTATCATCATTACCCACTTTCATAGGTATGTCAACTGAAGATCCATATTTATTTTTATTTCAGTTTGACATATTATGTAGAAGCTATAACTACTCAGACGATGCCCAAAAACTTAATTTTTTTCCTACTACAATGAAATATTCATCCTTAAGATGGTTCATGAGATTAGGAGAAAATACAATCCTTTCTTGGGATCAAATGAAAGACAGATTTTTACAAAAATACCAAGACTATTGTAAGGATAATGTTAAAAATGACATTTTTAAAATGCATCAAACAGAAGATGAAAGTCCTGAAGACTACTTAGAAAGGTTCTTATACAACTATCAAAAGTCAAAACTATTCACCTCAAACCTAGCTGTAGTAAGAACCGTATTCTTGAAAGGTCTTAGGGATGGTTGCATAGAAGTTTTAAATTTTTTGAGTTTAGGAGATGTACACCAAAAACCTTTTTTAGAAATTGTAGATTACTGTAGGAGATACTCAAGAGGACAAGCTAAAACAAGCAAAGGACCAAGAGATCCTTTTAGCAGAAATACAAAACAAAGTTCAGGGACTGTCACCAGAACTGAGTTAGGAAACTTATTGGAGAATTTTAAAACAGACATCTTGAGCATGATAAGTAACCAATTAGATACTCTGAAACTGAAAAAGAAACAAGAAGAAGATGCTTTAGCAATATTTTTTCATAGATGCCGAAAGAAGCACAACAACGAGAAAGAATGCCCATTAAATGTCATAGAAATCTGTGGTCTATGTACACTAGAACACCCCACATCTAAGTGTCCAACCTTGCTTGAACTACAAGCCATGTACAGGGGAGGAGGAGTCTCACAAGAATAGCCATACCCTTCTAGAAGACCTTGGAGAGCCCAAAATCCCAATACATTTTATGATCCTAATACAAAATATCAACAACAACAATGGGGTCCTTCCCCAATGACTTATCCACAATGGACACCTCAACAAACTCATCCTTGGAAACAAGGTTGGAGAGGACCTATGTATGTAAATCCCTCTTACCCTACATATCCACAGTACCCTGCAAACATTTCCCAATTACTACCTGGATTCAACCCACCACAGATGCAAGCTTTACTCCCACCTCCTATACAACAACAATTTACAACCCCCTTGAATCCTAATCAACAACAACAAGTATCTATAAATCCCAATCAACAACCACAAAACCAAGCTTCCCACAATCCTCCGAGACCAACAACAATCCCTACCCAGCCAATCCCTAACCCCAATAATCGACCCACCCACCCTGTGCAGAATACAGAAGTTCAAATCTTTCCCACCTATGAAATTCAACTACGATCGGGGAAAGTGGTAAACAAAACAGATCCTGCAGTAATAATTCAGGAAGAAAATGATAATCATTCTGAGGAAGAAAACCCTCAAACCAACCTTGTAGAAGAAGAGGCCTCTCCTCCTATCCCAATCACTTCTCAGTCTATATGAGTACCCCAACAAATTAATCTTCCACCTTACCCTAAAAGATTGTTAGTGAAGAAACTCGACCCACCCTTGCACAAAGATATAGAAGATGAATTACGAAATGTGTGCATAAAAATACCTCTGCTACAAGCTATTAAGGATATCCCTATTTACGCCAAAATTATAAGGGATATTTGCATTAAGAAATCAGAAAGGAAGAAGAAGAAACCTCCTCTTGTTTAGGTAGCGGGACAATTATCTGAATTTATTTCTGAAATTCCATACAAATATAATGACCCTGGAAACCCAGTTGTCACTATTAAAATTAATGGCATTTCTCTACCAAACACACTCATTGATTTGGGTGCAGCTATTAATGTAATGCCTTTTGACACTATGCAGAAGATCCAAATCAATCAGCTAAGACCAACCCAAACCATGATCGAGTTGGCAGATAAGTCATTCATTAGCCCTACAGGAAGTCTAGATGATGTCACGGTCACCCTAGCTTCTTGGGAATATCCAGTAGACCTTTTAGTCATCTATTCTAAATCATCCTCCAAACCAGGACACCCTGTGGTTCTTGGCCGCCCTTGGCTGGCCACAGCAGATGCCTTTATCAGCTATCGGTTTGGTGACATGACTATATCCAATGGCACACATAGCCAAAAACTTGTTCTCTTCCCTCCTGCCCAACCGGCCCAAGAAATACCTATTTGGTTAGAAAACCCTTATGGAGAGGAAGATTGCATCAGACCTCTGTTAACACTTGAACAAGTAAGAGGAATACAAATACAATCAGATGAACAAGTCTTAAGCTTGTTTTTGGCTGACACAAATTGCATTGAATACCCAAGGTCTTTTGCAGAATTGTCACATATTTTTAGTTCTGAATTTCAACAAACTTGGCACCCTGATATCACTCAATTATACACTTTATCACCAGCCTCCTCATATAAGGAAGAAACTACTGAACTTGTTGATATTAGCCCAGGAAAACCTTTGTATATCAACTCTAGTTTGGAACCAGAACAAAAGACACAAGTGATTGAAATGCTCCAAAGACAATTTGATTCCTTTGCATGGGATTATGCAGACATGAAAGGCATTCACCCTGACACATGCACACATCATATCTACACTAATGACCAATTCAGACCAGTCAGATGGCCTCAACGAAGGATGAATCCAGCCCTTAAAGATATTGTAAAAGAGGAATTGGAAAAACTTCTCCGAGCCAATTTCGTATACCCCATTTCAGATAGTCAATGGGTATCTCCACTTGTCATAGTTCCCAAGAAAAATGGTAAGTGGAGGATATGTGTAGACTTCTGGGAGTTAAACAAAGCCACCCATAGGGATTACTTTCCTTTACCATTTATTTATCAGGTGTTGGATACCCTGTCCGGAAAGAAGTATTTTTCATTCTTGGATGGGTTTAGTAGTTACAACCAGATACAAATAGCACCCGAAGACTAGGAAAATACCACTTTCACCTACCCTTGGGGCACATATGCTTATAGGGTGCTCCCTTTCAGACTTTGCAATGCCCCAGCCACTTTTCAAAGAGTTGTCCTAGCCATTTTCTCTGACTTGACCAATGATTGTGTGGAAGTCTACATGGATGACTTTACGGTCCATGGAAAAGACTTCCAGGAAGCATTGGCCAGTTTAGAAAATGTCTTGATTAGGTGTAAGGAAACTAACCTTTCCTTAAGTAACGAAAAATAAAAAATGATGCTCACTGAAGGTATTGTTTTGGGACATCACATTTCCTGTTCTGGCATGAGAGTTGATCTGGCAAAGATTTATATCATCACACAAATTAGAATACCTTCCTCACAAAAGGAAGTTTGCAGCTTTTTAGGACATGCTGGCTACTATAGAAGATTCATTTCGAATTTTACAAGCCTAGCAACCCCTCTATTTAAATTATTATCCAAAGAAGCTGAATTTAAGTGGGATGATGAATGCCAAATATCTTTTGAAATTCTAAAACAGAAATTGTCAACTACCCCTGTATTAAGAGGACCAAATTGGTCCCTTCCTTTTCATATTTGTACCGATGCCTCAGACACATCCCTTGGGGCATTCCTTGGACAAAGAGAAAATCAAATGCCCTATGTTATTTACTTCGTTAGTAAAAATATGTGTCCAGCTGAAGTTAATTATATGGTCAGAGAAGAGGAATTGCTAGTTGTAGTCCATGCTATCAATAAATTTAGACACTATATTTCTAGATATCAAGATTTTATACACACTGATCATTCAGCCATCCGATTCTTAATGAACAAACCTGTAACAAATCCTAGAGTTACAAGATGGATTTTATTATTACAAGAGTTTAATATCAACATTATTGATATACCTGGTAAAGATAATCTTGTGGCTAATTTCTTATCTAGAATGATCCACCTGGGAGATAATGCACCAGTAGAAGATACCTTTCCTGATGAAAATTTATTTTCTATTTCTACATTCACTCCATGGTATGCAGATGTCGCTAACTATCTTGTGATAGGGAAGATGCCTTAGAAATTGTCTCCTAGAGAAAAACATAAAGTAATTCAACTAAGTGAAAATTACATGTGGCATGATGATTGCCTCTACAAAACAGGACCATATTTGGTGATCAGGAGATGTGTAAGGGAAGTTGAAATTCATGATATTTTATAAGCCTACCATGATGGCCCTTACGGAGGACACTTCGCAGACAAAAGGACTGCTTACAAAGTTCTGCAATCAGGTTACTACTGGCCCCATATTTTCAGAGATGCTAAAACCTATGTATCCACTTCTGATGAATGTCAACGAATGGGTAAGCCTACTGCACGAGACCAAATTCCACTTCAAGCCCAAGTAGTCATTGAACCATTCGAGAAATGGGCATTAGATTTTGTAGGGCCCATTAAACATGCATCTAAAAAGAAAAAGTATATACTTGTATGCATTGAATATGTGACTAAATGGGTTGAAGCAAAGGCTTTACCGACTACAAGTGAACAATCAGTGGTACATTTCCTTTTTAATGATATCTTTACTAGATTTGGTGTACCGCAAGAAATTGTGACTGATCAGGGAACTCAATTTACCTCTCATCTAGTCAAAGTTGTTACAGAACAATACCATATCAAACACAGGAAATCTACACCCTATCATCCACAAGCAAATGGATAAGTAGAATCCACCAACAAAGTTATTGAGTCCATTCTTACCAAAATAGTACAGATGCACCATAAGGATTGGGCTAACAGATTATTAGAATCCTTATGGGATTATAGAATCACCTGGAGGAATACAATAGGACATACACCCTATGAGTTAGTGTATGGCAAGCAGGTGATTCTCCCCATAGAATTTCAGATCAAAACCTTTTGGACTAAAGTACAAGTTGGCATGAACTTGGATGAAGCCCGACAACAAATACTCTTGTAGCTTAATGAGTTGGATGAAACCAGGGAGGAATCACTTCAAAGGACTACCCTCATTCAAGAACAGAGAACAAAATGGCATGACAAGTATCTCAAAAAGAAAAAATTTCAACAAGGAGATTGGGCCCTATTGTATGACAGCAGATTCAAGAACTTCAAAGGTAAGTTAACCACCCATTGGATGGGACCTTACAAAATTGACACTATCTATGATAATGGTTCAATCAGGATAAAGACAATTGATGAACAACAGACACCACTACTTGTGAATGGTCATCGGTTGCGAGTTTACAACAAACCTCTGTCAAAAGAAGAATTCATGACTCGTATACTACAGAATTCATACATACAGATGATCAGTAAGGAAAGAGATCCTCCTACTGACCCACATTGATTGATTGGCTTATTTGAAACTTTTTGTACATAGGTGTGGATCGAATTTTGTTAATAAGATGAAGGTAACAAAAGACTCTTACCTCCTTTTGTTTTATTTTCGCAAATTTTCTTTTCTTTTATAAGAAAATTTTTATAATCTATTTGATCATTCATGAACTTTCTAAACATCAGTTGTAGGCATCAACAATATTTTGTCCTGTTTCGGTACCCGAAATCTTGTTCTGGTCCATTACCAGTCTGGTACCAGAGTCTGTCCTTCTACAATACTATCAAGACATATTGACAAAGCATATTCCAAAATATTATGTCAATGAAGCCATGCAACAACCACCTAAGATGGAACCACGAAGCCAAAAGCACTCTCAAATGGCAGCCCTTCTGTTGACAACTAAAGGGAAGTATTTTAATTTCTTTTGGTTATGTTGCTGAGAAAAACTTTCATTTCTTTTGGTTCTGTTGCTGAGAAGTATTTTAATTTCTTTTGGTTCTGTTGTTGAGAACAACTTTAATTTCGTTTGGTTATGTTGCTTAAAAACAAAATAAAGAGTGACACAATCTTTCCCTATGATTGCTCAAAGAACCATAATCCACTTTAAAGACTAGAAGTTACCTTTACCCAGTATTTCAACATGATTTAAAGGAAAAAATATATTAGCCTATAAGAAACTATCTCACCCTGACCAGACTTCAATAGTATTCATTGGATTATCTTATTAAAGAGTAACATATGAGTATATTAACACTCTCTACCATGGGCACACTACCAAAAAATTTATGGCAGAGGATGTACCAGTACCCCAAGGAAACTTTAGGTCATTCTCTTATGGACAACTTCAGACAAAATTATACATCTGGATCACTCTAAAGAAATAACGTGCATAAAAGTTTATTTTTCCTTCAGAAAAATCTTTAAAAGACATACAAAAGAACAGTATATGCCTTCCAACCCAATACCATCCCACCCTGTAAAAAGGTTTTCAGATGAGCCTCCCCTGTCACCGTGCAAAGCACTCTTTAATACAAACCAAAATAGGTGACTATGGACAAGAAGCCCGGATGGAAAAAGGGTTTAAGAGACTAGCCCACCAGGATACTGAACAGGTTTGCTGGCAGCGGGTACCGATTTGTGGTATGACTAGGCAAACCCATCAGGGTACTGAACAGGCCTATTGGCAATGGGGCATTATGCCTGAGGAAGGAACCTCTCACTAATTATCACAACTACCCCACCGAAGTACTAAACAGGCTTGCTGGCAGTGGGTTCTGGTTGAAACATGTCTCATCTATACTTTTTTGATTAAAAAATCCATTTTTTTCCACCTAAAACAAAAAGAGTAAAAGTCATTATTGGCTTTCATGAGATACAAATCCTAGATGAATTAGCAATATAATTCTCCAAGCAAATGTCCATTTGAGAATCACCCTAAGTCAACTTACCGGTTTGACATCCAATGCCTACACTATCTAAGAAGGAAACTTCTTAAGAGTGGAGCCCTAACTAGGGAGCCTAATCTACTTATATTGTGAAATTTATTTATAACAACCAATGATAGTAAATCTTTGAAGCAAGTTAGGTGGGATCTGTTCTTCTGGAAAACATATATGTATTCCCCTGTTTCATTGTTGAATGTTACCTCTGTCAATAATCCATTAAAAGAAGAGCAATTTCATTTTGGCATGAGATGCAAACATTTATTCCCCTGTTTCACTGTCAAATGCTACCCCTGTCAATAATCCATTAAAAGAAGGGCAATTTCATTTTTCTGGCATGAGATCATATGATAAGTGATAAGTTGTACTTTTAAAATTTGATTGGTTTCTTTTTCTCGTATCATCTTTCTCCATTATGATATAAATTGATTGAATCTTCTTGCCTACAGAGATACAACATCTTCGGCATGGGGTAAGGTCAAAGAGCCCCTTCAGAACTCTTTTCCAGACTCAGATAATCGACCTGCAGAACCAAATATAAAGAAGATAAGCACAGAATAACAGAATTACAGGACATTCCCATACCAAGTTTTCAAGAAGCTTCAGTATAAGAGGATGAATCCTGACAATTTACAAGTAGTTACACATGCTATGGGCATCGATCATACAAAGGTGAAAGAAAAGGTAAAATGGTATTTATTTTCCTATGCTCATAAAACTACAATAAATATGAAAATCTATACTAAATCTTACGACCTTAGTATTAAACCCATGCGCCTATCCCTCATACCCAAATGCCTAAACCTAATTAATCCTCCCATAAATCTTGAACATGGTTAAAGGCAAAAATCATATCAAAATATGAATCATGCATAGCAATGATAAGCCACGAATATATTTCATCCTTAAACAATTCACGAACCCATTGTATATCATGAACCACGATCTAACATTAATTTCACCCCCCGAAAGTCCAATCACCTATTCCAAAATGATGCCCTGATACCCGACGTCTTATCCTCATCATTACAATAATAGGTAGATATGAAATGGCCTATCTGGTGGCGAAGCCATCCAGATAAGCCTCATTTGGTCATAATTTTTCCTTGCAGCACCCTCACTTAAACTTACCATTCGCAACACCATCACCATATTTCCCCTTGCCATGAGATTTTCTCCAGTTCTGAGCCTACTCCTTTCTAGTACCAAACTCTTCATCAATTAACTAAACCCTTGTGCTACAGCCCAATCCTTTTCTCAACTTATAACGATGGTCGTTACTAGACACGAACCGATTTTCCAAATTTATAGGGAAATCGAGGAATACCAATTATGTCAAGAAAAATATGACAGATTAGGGTGGATACCATTTTTTGAAAAATTTACAGGATGGAATAAGAATATATCTCAGGAATTTATACAAGGTTATGATGGAGAGACGACACGTATAGGCAATCTACAACTAATAATTAATGAAGCAACCGTAAGGGAGGTTACGGGACTTCCTAGTAGAGGAGCTAAATACTTCAAAGGTGTGGGAATTAACAAATATATGTGCCAACAATTCTTGAAGGCAGATCATCAGCACCCCGACTGGAAGAAAGGGATCCCTAGAAACTACATAAAAGAAGAATACCATCCAATGATTACCAGTCTTCAACGATTTGTCACCTGTGAAGGCAGGTGTGTTGTGACTTTCATTTATCACCTTAGGCTCCTATTGTATTTTGAAGGAGGCCTGGAAATCGATTTTTCATATTTTATATGGATGAGTTTGAATAAAATGGTAAGAGGTGTTAAATCCATCTCCAAAATAGAGAAGACTAGCATCTACCATCAAGGTTTCATTAAAATGCTAGTTTTGCATGAGCTTAGGAAATAAAGGATTAGTTGGAAAACCCTTATCACACAACACCTTCCCACAGGAAACAAATCTATGGAGGAAACCCAGCATGGTCCAAAGAAAAGTAATGAACCCCAAGAGAAAAAGAGAGAGAATGATAAAACAAATCCACCATCATCTAGGGTAGTGAGCCAACATGAAAAGGCAGGGTCCTCTTCCACAATCAACAAGACTTCTAAAATCTCTGAATCAAAAGGTAAAAACAAAGTAGTAGAGGAAATTTCAATGAGTTGAGAAAGAGGACCATCATAAAATGATGAAGAAAAGGAAGCATAGCTCATAAACTAAAAGTAAACAGTCTATGGCACAACCCCCTGTCACCATTTCACAATTAGAGAAGAAGAAAAGGAAGCCTTTGAGCATCCCTAATCCGATACCTCCTTGTAAAATAACTACGAGGAGCATGGCAAAGAAGGGAAAAACAATAGTTAGTCCTCATACACAGGTAGATTCAATCGACCTTACCTCTCCTTCTGAGAATTTACCAATCCAATATGACATCCCTAGCCTGATCGAAGAGCAAGACACTATTACTTTATGTGGGATGAGGGAGGAAGTTGAGGAAAGGGAGTGCACCCAGCCAGCAATGGTAGAATCAACAAAGAACTTGACAAAAGAACAAATGAATAAAAGGATTGGGGAATTACAAAAACAAAATTAGGAACTCCAACAGGAAGTAAAGGAATATCAACTCTTGGATAGATATATCAAAAAGGAAAATGAGCAGTTGAAAGCAACCAGCCAACAAATTCAAGACGACCACGAAGAGACCTCTAACAATCTCAAGAAGGTATTACGACTCCTACAATACGTTAGGGTCATCAAAAGGGAGCTAAGAGAAGGGCTTCAACCATCAATATCATTGATCCAACAAAGTAAAGAACATAGTCTCAAGTTTTGAAAAATTTTGGGTTTTGTTTTCAGTTGCATGAGGACATGCAATGATTTTGGCATGGAGGAATGTTGAGACCTGAAATTGACATTCTCATTACCCTATTATACTCTTCACCTATACCTTTTTGGCCTACCTAGAGCTTGAGTGATTGACAAGAACGCTACCAATTGCCAGTAATAAGGTCATAAGGTGAAGTATGGTTAATTCATGTATTTTGTGGTTTATTGGGTTAAGGAATTAAATATTTCATGTACTAATGCTCGATTTTTCATATGTGAATCTTTGACCCCTAGATGTCTAGCATTCCTGTACCAGCTCTGTCATGATCCGGTACCTGCGCACCAAAACTGTTGTTGTCCGAATCCAGTACTAAACGCATCCGATACTAAATATTACCTGTTGTGATCTGGTACCAATGACCACACTCTGTTGTGATCCGGTACCAATGGCCATGCTCTGTTATGATCTGATACCAATGGCCACACTCTGTCATGATCCGGTACCACCTTTTGCGCACTGTCATGATCCAGTACCATCTACCTGTTACGATCCGGTACTCATATGGAAGAGCCCAATGCACTAAGTTAAGTGCCAGATCTCGCCTAATTCAATTAGTGGACTTATATTTTCTATGATAAGGATAGTTTGTTGATTGCCTCATCCTCATGCACTTCGTGTCATGAGGATGAAGCTAAAGATGTAACCGAATGATTAAACTTAACAACGGATTGATTTGTAAATCACTTCACCTCCTTGTGTTTCACAATGCAGACTATTAAATAGCCATGGCAAGGCTGGTAGAAGAGTAGGAGAGTTATCATATCATCAATATGTAAGTAGCGTATGATAGTACAGAACATATTTCTGAGTGAAGATTAATAGAATGTCATTTTATCTCCATATTTTGATTATCTATGATTAAGAATGAGTTGAGTTGTTAAAGAGATTTTTGATTTTATGTTTTGAAGTGTGAGTGAGAGTAATGTGTGTGTTAAAAGAAAGCTTCCTATAGACTTCAACAACTGACCTGTTGAAGCGGCAAGGGCCCACCGCCCAACAAAGGTCAGCCTCTTCGTAGATTAGCATTAGTGTTTGTTTTCAGTAGTATAAACATTGAATTAGCTAAAGATTCTCTGTTAGATGATAGCAGTACAACTTAGATTAATATTTCCATTCTATAATTGCTTAGAGCTCTTTAATTGCTCTGTTTTTGCATATACTCTGTTTTTGTTCTCATGAGTTTGATTTCCTTGAGTGATCATAGCTGTTGGCAGCAATAGTCAAAACTACTTAGGTAAGAACTAGTGAAGTTCATTATGAACCACAGCAGACCCAACATATTGACTATTGAACTACCCATGCTATGCTAAGTGATGTGTGATTTCCTTTCAGAAAGTGTGGATTGCATAGTTAGTTTTCTGGGTCAGATATAAGAGTTGATCTATCAAACCAATTCCATCCCATACTTGCATGTGCCATAATGGAATAGATAGCCTCTCTGAGAAGGAGAACCAAAGTGCATTGTAGTTTGCTATTTTGATTTTTTTCCAGCATACATAATCTAGTTTTGATTCTATATTCATGACATTAGAAATTACCTTTCTTACTGGTGTCTTGTAACTCTATTGATTATGAATCCCAAATTGATAATTAATGAGTGCATTATATTAGACATATAAGTAGCACAACAGAAGTAATGACTTCCAAAGGTAGCTACAGCTTCCAAATGTAAAGGGAGGGATAAACCTCCAAGAGGAAGATACAATCCTCCAATATCAAGAGAGAGTTGAACTCTCCATCCTTGCCCCTTCCTTCCACCCAAGAATATATGAAAGATAATAAAACTTTACATTAAATCATCACCATAAACCAATCATCACATAGAACCTGATAATGCTTCCTGAGAAATCTTCAATTTCTACAATTCTTCAATTCTTGGAGTACTCTGATCCTGTAGATAATATTACTCAATGTATTCTTTGAAACTCCTCCAATTTTCACTCCTTGAATCCTCCCCAAAAAGAGGTTATAGAAAGAATGGTAGACTTTATTCAATTATGGTCTATTCAGGAGAGTGAACTTGCACAGAATGCCCCACGCTCAATAATTAACATGCGATTCTGAAACTCACACACAAGAAACTACAGTCCATACTATTTTCAATGAAATTTTTCCCACTTCATTTGCATTCTCGATGAAGAAGTTATGATTGTTTTACCCGGAACACCTGTTTATTGACTAGCTTCAGGACTGGTCACAAACCCTATCTTCCACAGAGTGTATCTCCATAATTATAGTGAATCAAGAGCTGAATTTTTTACCAGAGGTACCTTGATATGTCTTCTCAATACCATGGCGATTTCACCATCTGAATCATTCTAGAAAAAACGTTATAGCAAAAATGGTAAGATGACCTGAAAATAACATACCTTATAACACATCACCAAAAGACTTCATCCTCCCTTGAAATCTGCCCTTCTTTACTTCTTATTTCCTCTGAAATTCGACTTGTATCAAAATGAATGTCTAATGATGTTTATTTATACCATTTATGTCACTTCATTTTAACATTAGGGC
>ML779844.1:169419-190928 GCA_009831015.1 Picea engelmannii | reverse complement strand
ACCTGACACTTTCTTATTTTGTAATTCTTTTCTTTAATTATCTTCAGGGCCTACATGTACTTCCTTCTTCAATTCACTTTGTCATCTTCAAAAATTCATTTCTCCTCAACCATGAGGATCCACATGACGTGCCACATAGCACCAGAAACAACATGATGTATACTATTCATTCATGGGTGTTGTATATGCATGTGCATTGTTCTTCATGTCCAAATACCTTTATCAATCTTGCGGTCCAAAACCCATGACTAGGGTTCACATCAATGACAGCAACCAATCTTCCAACAATCTCACCCTTTGTCATTGATGGAAACACTCATGCTCCCCCTATCATCATGATCCCAATTTTTCTCCCCCTTTGACATCAATGGAAAAGGTTAGGGCTGCTCCCCCCGAGTTTAATGGAAAAATGTAACTCTCTTCTTCAGGGTTGCTCCCCCTGAACATGTGGCACTCAATAATACTTCATCCTTATTTTTGGTCTTTGGGACTTTTTCTTCCTTAGAATCCTTTTGTGTGACTTATGTATTCTCTCTCTTATTCATGTCTAGGATGTATATGTTGTTCGGTCTTATTGTTGCAGTTGGAACCAATCTTCCTGAGTTATTTTCTTTGATTTTACATTTTCGGGAATCAAACATAAGAGTGTATCCTTGATCACACATTTTACTAACACTGAGTAGATTATGATTCAAGTCTTCAACCAATAGAACATTCTTTGCTTTTACATTTTTTCTTCCAAGCTCTACTACACCTTCTCTAGGTATTTTGGCAGATGAGTCATCTCCAAATGCAAAATTTCCACCCTTTCTATTCAAGCTGATGAATTTGTCTTGATCCCCGATCATGTGTGAAGAACATCCATTGTTTATGTACCATTCATCTTCTTCTTTACATTCTTCAGCGGTCAATGCTATTCGACAATCTTCATTGTTTGGAATCTATTTCCTTCTCCATACTATGGTTGGCATAGGGACATCTTCATTCATATATCTACAATCTCGTGCTTTGTGACCAAGATAATTACATTTGTAGCATGCGATATTTTTGTCCATCAATGGGGAAAATGAATTATAAATTATGTTGAAAAATCCATGATTATTTCCATATCTTCTATTTACACCATTCATGTTTCTTGTGTATGTGTTCCTTTCATTGATTCTGCAATTAATTGCCTTATGTCCAAAAATTTTGCAACTATAACAATGACCAAGAAAGAAATTTTGATACCATGGAGTAAGTGGGCTTCTTTGTGATGTAGTCCATCTGGGTTCATGATCTATTCTTCTGTAGTTTCCTTCATACTTATTGAAGCTTCTTTGATTCCTGAAGGTAGGAGGTCTTCCTGGATATTCATCTCTTTTGTAATCATTCATTCTTTCTGGTATCCTGGTCCACTTCTCATCAACTGTCTATGTAGCTCTTTCTTCAACCTTCTTGTTGGTATTTCCATCTTCTTTGTATGAAGTTTTACCCATGCATCCAAGATGTTTTAAGTCTTTTGGCACTTGAGAGTTTCTTAAGCTCTTCCTCAATGACAACTTCTTGTTCAAGTTTCTCACAATCTTCTTCTTTCTTCATCATTTGGACATTCCTTACTTCTCTTATTCTTATTTCTTCTTCGAGTAGAGTTTTCAAGGAAATGGTTTCTTCTCTTAGTTTCTCAAAGTCTTCTAATTGTTTCTTCGAGATTACAATTGTCTTTTCACAAATACCCAATTCACTTCTTAGTTTTCTTTGCGTGTCTTTGAGCTTGCTATTTTCAATCTCAACATGCTTCAATTTTTTAAGATTCTCAACTTCTAGTTGAATAATTTTTTCTTCATGATTTTCTTCTTCTTCATTGAAATTTTCTTCTTCGGTGTCATTTCTTTCAATCCTTGGATGAGGACATTCAAATTCAACATGACCTACTCCTTCACAATTAAAGCAAAAGAACTGACCTCTATTTTCTTCTTTGAAATCTGAGATGTTGTAATTTGCATCAACTTCTTCTTCTTCTTTTTCTTCTGTGTCTTCCCTTACATAAAGGTCTTGTAGCTTGTCCCAAAGATCTTTTTATGATGCACATGATCCCACCTTGGATTTCAATGAATCTGTCAATCCATCCAAGATGGTATCTATTGTCAATTTGTTGTTCCTTTTTGCTTCCTTCTGAGCTGCAATCTTTGGTTTCTTCAAAGCATTGTATCCTGAAGCAGCCGAGAACCAAACATCTGCCTCAAGAGATTTCAAGTAATTTTCCATTCAATTACTCCAGTATTCAAAATTGCTTCCATCAAATGGTGGAATCCCTTTTGGAATTGTGTCTTCCATTTGTTCTTAGGATCTTCCTTCTAGTGGTTAAACTATACTGAAGGTAACCTGCTCTGATACCAATTGTTGATACTGAGAGGGGGGTGAATCGGTATCAAGTACAATTAAAAACCTTTTTAAACTTATACTTAAACCATTCAACTATATCCAATGAGGAATGAACAATAGTATAAGAGTTACACCAATACACCATAATACACTATGCACAATATATGAGAAATAATCAATAGTTATTGTTCAAGGGAAGTAATGACTTCCAAAGGTAGCTACAGCTTCCAAATGTAAAGGGAAGGATAAACCTCCAAGAGGAAGATACAATCCTCCAATATCAAGAGAGATTTGAACTCTCCATCCTTGCCCCTTCCTTCCACCCAAGAATATATGAGAGATAATAAAATTTTATATTAAATCATCACCATCAACCAATCATCACATAGAACCTGATAATGCTTCCTGAGACTTCTTCAATTTCTGCAATTATTCAATTCTTGGAGTACTCTGATCCTATAGATAATATTACTCAATGTATTCTCTGAAACTCCTCCAATTTTCACTCCTTGAATCCTCCCCAAAAAGAGGTTATAGAAAGAATGGTAGACTTTATTCAATTCTGGTCTATTCATGAGAGTGAACTTGCATAGAATTCCCCACGCTCAATAATTAACATCCGATTTTGAAAATCACACACACAAAACTAAAGTCTGTACTCTTTCTAATGAAATTTGTCCCACTTCATTTGGATGCTCGATGAAGAAGTTATGATTGTTTTACCCAGAACACTTGTTTATTGACTAGCTTCAGGACTAGTCACAAACCTTATCTTCCACAGAGTGTATATCCATAATTATAGTGAATAAAGAGATGAAATTTTTATGAGAGGTACCTTGATATGTCTTCTCAATACCATAGCGATTTCACCATCTGAATTGTTCTAGAAAAAAATTTATAGAAAAAATGGTAAGATGACCTGAAATTTGACTTGCATCAAAATGAATGTCTAATGATGTTTATTTATACCATTTATGTCCCTTCATTTTAACATTAGGGTCGACCTAAAACTTTCTTATTTTGTAATTATTTTCTTTAATTATCTTCAGGGCCTACATGTACTTCCTTCTTCAATTCACTTTGTCATCTTCAAAAATTCATTTTTGCTCAACCATGAGGATCCACGTGACGTTCCACATACCACCGGAAACAACATGATGTATACTATCCATTAATGGGTGTTTTATATGCATGTGCATTGTCCTTCATGTCCAAATACCTTTATCAATCTTGCGGTCCAAACCCCATGACTAGGGTTGACATCAATGACAACAACCAATCTTCCAATAGTTCTGATACTTAGCTGCCAAACATGGCTTACCTATGAGACCCAAGAACTATGCATCTTCTATCTCTTCTAACACTATGAACGCAATCAGAATTAGAAGTCAAGGATAATGGAATTCCATGCCTCTATCCTATGCTTCTATGCAATCGATGAGTAATTGGTTCAATAAGAAAGGCGCCCAGTTCATCGACACCCCTTCAACACACTTCTCAGCCACAGTTATCACTCCTTATGCCACTTGGAATTTCCTTCATTTCCTCAGTAACTTGCACACCAATTCCTGCATTGCAAGAATTACTGTTGGGTTTCATATGCTCGACACATCCAACCCTTTCACACCTCTAACTATGTGAATTTTTTCCCTCATTTCCTTTGATAGCGTCCTGACAATTTTCTTATCTACAAAGAACGAGTTTGGATATTTTCTAGTGGGAAAACCCCCCCTTTAACTACACTAGGGTTCAAGATGTAGACAGAGCGAATAAACGCCTAAAATCTAATAAATTTTCTATTCTACCAAAACATACGAAAACTAATGTAAATAAAGAAACGATATAAGAGATCAGGTAACTATACCTTTGATCCCACATTTGGTGATGATCTTCTCAAGCTTGGAAGTTCCACTGACTACATGTCTCCTCCCAGGTCTGACCTGCATCGAAAGATAGGAAAACAAAGAACTACAAGCATGTTATTCCATATATAAGTTAGGTTTATATGTTAGAATGTCAAGTATAAATCAATAAAAGTACTCAAGACACCATCATTTGGGACAGGAAAATGTGATTCTTTTATTCATAATACAAAGATTATACCATACAATCTGAGTCGGCCACCATTCTGCAAACGTGGTCTGGGCTCCTCTTTACCATGCTCCAAGTGCACCTTGTATGGAATTATTCTCTCAACCTTATGATCTCTTCTATGGAAGGGAATAGGTTAAATGGAAGAAGAAGGGGCTGATGAGGGAATGTTGAAGCAATTTCTCACAAAAGGAAGCAATATCTTGGGCAAGGAGGGGAAGTGAAATCAGGCAGAGTTTCATTGTATTTATTCTTATATTTGAAATGAGAGCCCAAAACCTAATTTTATATGACAAAAGGATGGTTATTCGGTTGGATGACGAGCTATATCAGGTGGATTAGTTGGGAAACTTCCAATAGCCCATAAATTTCAACAAATTCCTTGCAACTTTTTATTTTTTGAAACTTTTGCAAGCATATGCGGGTTGTAATGGTGCAACATGCATATGTACTTGAGCTGTAGTGGTGTATAAAGAGTATTTACGTGGGTTGTAATGGTGCAGGGTGCGTACATCTTCCAAAAAATGGTTTTTTAAGAAGAGCTTCTCAGCAGTGCTTTGGCAAAAAATGCAAGTAAGAGGGCCAAGGCCATGTATGCAAGAGTAGGGAATTTTAGGGCTATAACAATATTTTCCATGCGATGGTAAGTATATGATCCTTATAATCATGTATATATCGATATATATTGGCCTCTCCAACCACAAATAACCTCCATGCACACAAGTTACGAGCAACTTAACACATGCATTCAACTCGTTGCTTCTGCCGAAATGTGGGATGTTGAAGAGGTTTAGAATGTCTACTCACTCCAGTCCTCTAGCCCATATATTTGGCACATCTATGCTCTAGCTCATTGCTATATCTATCCTTAGTTCCAAGTAATGGTGTGGTGTAAGTTTAGGGAATTTCGTCGTGTTTGTGATATCATGGTCTGGATATTTGATCTACGACACCCTCCCTAGCATTTCTTCATCCATGATGACCCTATTTGGGATGTCGAGAGTCACCAATTCGTAGTAGGGAGTCTTTTTTAATTTCACCAGTGGGGAATCATCCTTCCTTGTTGGAATATAGTCTCGAGGAAACCTCGGCTCTAATGATGATGCTCCCGAAAGCTCCTCAACCTTTGCTTCAACTGTGTGCACTCTTGTTCTGGTTTTCTTTGGTACAAGCACTGTTTCTTTTGGCAGAGCCATTTTTGTAAATTGGTTACCAATGAAAACTTCTTCGTCTCTGGGGTTTCTCTTGGATTTGTAATACGGTTCCCGACTCTCTCTTACTTGCATGCAACTCTAAGTGACAATAACCAATGTTTTTCGACCCTTCGCGACTTTTGTGCCCCTTCGCAAGTTGTCCATATCCCTTCGCGCCTGAATTAGCTATCTCATCCACTAGTAGTGTGATGAATGCTTGATTTAATGTTTCTTTATTTCCATATATTCTATTGAATGTCTCCCTCGTATTTCAAGTCTGTCATGATTCCTGACAACTTTTTCCATTTATTGCTATGTGACGTCTTTATGACTTGTCATTCACATTTTTTAACCGTCATTTCTTCTCTTTTAATGCCTTTAATGGTGATTATGGTCCTGTTCCATGCATTTCTTCTGTGCATACCTTATTTTTTCTTTTATCTGTGCAACACTCACTTTTTCTATGCCCTTACTCTCATTGTAACTTCATTTTTTTCATGTTTTTCCTTCATTTTTGTTTTCTCTTTTTCCACTTTTTCTTATTTTTCCTTTTTCTAATTTTTCTAAATTTTTCTTTTTGTTTTTCCTACAATAATACACTATTATAATATAGAGTTTCTCGCGTAGGTCATCTTAGTGCATGGTAGTTTGGCTGTCCATATAAATTTTCAGTCGAATACCATTCACCATTCCTCTCGGGACTTCTCCATTCAGTGTTTCCAACTGCACAACACCTACCTCCATCACATGCTTAATCACATATGGTCCTAACCAGTGCATTCATAACTTTCTGGGATGTTGCATGAACTTACTGTCATATAGTAACACTAAGTCCCGCACTTGAAACTTTTTTTGTTTAATATTTTTATCATGCCATGCCTTTTCTCTTTCCTTTTGAACTTGTTGATGGAACCCTACGACAAATTGATCTTCCTCAAGTTGTGCCAATTATGACAATATCTCCTCTATTGTGCCAGAGTTTGAAATATCAGTAATCGCAACAACGTGCAGGATAGGCACAATAAAATCCATCAGCATTACTACTTCTTTCCCATAGACCAACCTAAAGGTATCTGTCCGGTCAAATTTTTACTTGTAGTTCTATATTCCCATAATAATGCAAGAATCCTCTATTCCTAATCATCCCTTCCTATGTTGCAGATATTTGTTAGAGAATTCTCCAAAATTTTATTAAAAGATTCTTCTATCCCAATGGCCCGAGGGTGATACGGTGTACGCTTCTGATGATGAATTTGAAATTACTCAGTCAATGTTGCAATCGTCCTATTCAGGAAGTGTGTTCCTTGATCACTGAGTAAAATGAATGGGCATCCAAATCATGTAACTACATTCTAAAATAGAAACCTCTTTGTAGTATTAGCGGTGCAGTCCATGACCGGTGCTTCTTCTTCCCATCTAGTCAGATACTATGTCACAGTGATTATGTACCTAGCTCTTGATGTTCTCGCTGGTGGGTTGATCGGTCCAACAAGTCTATTGCCCATTTATCAAATTCTTGCAACATATCCTGTGGGTGTAAGGGCATATCATCACTTCTTTATAGCTTTCCCACCCTTTGACAAGCATCGCATGCCTGACATTATTCTTTAGCATCCTTATGAAGTGTGGGCCACCAAATCCCTACGCACAAAATATTTTTCATTGTTTCTTTACCTGCGTAGTATCCTCCATCAACTCCTTTATGTGCTTATGAGAGTATCATTGGACTTTCATTCTCTAACACACATCGTCTCAATATTCCATCTGCACCTAACTTGTACAAGTTTCCTGAATAAACAGATAGTCAGTTTCTTTAACCACTAAGTTTTTATTCTGTGGAACTGTCATGTTTGATGGGTCCATTCATGTACTTAAAAAATGCACAATGTCTGTGAAGTAGTCATATACCATTTTAAATACAAATAATTGTGCATCTGGAAAGATGTCACCTAGATTCCTTGCATCTTCTCTTGATAGTATGCGCAATAAGTGATCTGGTCCTGCATTCAACTTCCCTGGTTTCACAAAAAATTCAAAATCATATTCGTGGAACAACAACAACCATCTGCATATTCTCCCCCCCCCAACATTGACTTGTTCGCTAAGTATCTAAGTGCATAATGGTCGGCATACATATTAAAATGAGAACCCAACAAATAATGTCTAAACTTCTACAGTGCATATACCATTTCCAATCCTTCTCATTCTATGTTAGTGTAGTTATTTTCTATTGTTGACAACATCCTGCTTGCAAATGTTATTGGATGGTCTATGTCTCCTTCTCCTGGATGAGATAATACTGCACCTAAATCTAGGGATGACACATACACATGAACATGGAACTCCTTCTTCCAATCTGGAAAGATCAAAATTGGTGCAGTCAATGGAACTTAACTTCTTCAATAGCTTCTCCATAGGCGTTTCAATCTATGCATAACCCTTAATGAACTTCATGTAGTATCATGTATGACCTAGGGTTTCCCTCAATTGTCTGAATGATGTGGGTGGATGTTGTAAATCTAAAATAACTACAATCTTCACAGGATCCACTAATAAGCCCTTCTTACATACCACATGGCCCCAAAAAAATCCAAAATGTGCACAGAAAATAATTTCTTCAAATTTAGTGAAATTTGACATTGTCTACACCTGTCCAACATTGACCTGAGGACTTCTATGTGATCTTTAAATAGACTAAACATGGTCCAATCATGTAAGTAAACTTCAAGGAAATTATGAATAAATTCCTTAAAAACTGCTACAACTACTCTGGAAAAAATTGCAAGTGCATTGTTCAGCCCAAAAGGAATTATTGCGTACTAATAACTTCCCCACTATGTTGCAAATGTAGTCTTATATTTGTCTTCCCATGCAATTCTAATATGTTTATATCCTGAGAAGCCATCTATGAAAGAATAGGCCTCCTTCCCCCTTCATTATCTAACAATTCATCTGTAAATGGTGATGGAAATGGATAATGTAGACATGCATCATTTAGCTTCTTTAGGTCCACACAAATCCCGATTCCCCATGTTTTATTATCTTTTACTACCATTGGACTTATCCATTCTCATTCCACTATTGGTTCAATGATTAATGCTTCTAAAATTATATCTATATCTACTTTCACCTTATCTTTATACTTTGTATTTAACCTATAGGGTCTCTGTCTCACTGGATTAGCATCTAGTTTCAAAGGGATCATCATTTCTCCTAAATCACCAACTATCCCCTTCATCTCTGAGAATGTAGTTGGGAATAGATATTGATATTCACACAATAAATTTGAAATCTTCCCCATGGTTTCATCATTCCAATAATCACCTATTTGCACAAACTTTGGGTTTTCGGTTGTCCCAATATTTACCTTCTATGTCTTTATTGGTTGTGCATGTGCAATAGATTCAATCTCTAGTCCTTCTACTATGTGTTCCCCCTCATTTTCAGGTACTTCTATATTCCTTGGATCTTCCTCATATTGCTCTTCCTTAGTAACATTATAACATTCAATTAATTCATGAACAATCATAGAATCTTTGTGCAGAGTATCGATCTCCATATGTTTCTACACTACTCAAAATGATATGTTGGATCAATTACCCATGTATACTTCTGCGCAATATACTCCACCTCGGTACCGAATCTAAATTGCATCATACTTTTACACTACGACCAATATTCCATTCCCTCTTTATGTGCAACCCACCATATGGTTGAAGTGGCCTTCAAAAAAACATCTAATGCCAACAGTCTGTGTTGCTCAGGTATCTACAACTAAAACGTCCATATGAAAGACTCTATGTCAGTCAAACCATCATATTTAGGCGATTCACATAGCTCTGTTCCAATCCATTGAAATGATCGATTTATGTGTGCACATCATCTAGGGGATAATTTTTGCATCCACTGCTGCCAATGTTCTAGACCTTCCTCTGAGTCTGATGCACATGATTTAATGCTTCTCCAACTTAGTGCACCATTTGTAGTGGGGTTAACATAATCATCCATTCGCGTAGTCATATTATACAAGTTATCAATTTCATTCCCTCTAGCTAGTTCTATGTACCTCTTTCCTTTTTTCAAATCCAATGGCATGGTAACTTTCAAGTCTCCTACCTCAAATATCATTTCCCTCCTCTTCAACTTAATAATTGCATGATTTTCAAAGGCCCACTCTAACCCCATTAGAGCTATATATGGTTGGATATCATCCAATATTTCAATGACTTTGAAGTCTAGTACACTACTCACCCCATCTATATTCATAGGTATCCCCGTCAATCGTTCAATTGGTACTATAATTTGTTGGTTTACCAACCTTAACTGAATGGAAGCCCATATTAACTTGGGTTTCCCCATCATTTCCCATGTCTTCTTTGGTAACACATTTACCTCAGAACCCAAGTATAAAATAATGTTATCCACATCATATTCCCCAATCTACACACTTAATTTAAATGCTCTGTTGATCATATTTTTGTGTAGTACCTGATTCACTACCCTCTGTGCAGTAGGAATTTCCCTTTCTTGTGTGCAATTATTGATCATTTCACATAATGCATTCAGCACGGTTTCATTCTTCAACAATTTTATGAAACTTATTATAAATTATCTTAGAGTACTTACCTTCTCAAGCGTATTTTCTCATATAGTACGATAACATATAGGAGGCATGTCAACCATAGGAGGTGCAACTGATGTTGATACTACCCAATATGGTCCTAGTATATCTTTTCTCTTCCTCTGATACGTCCCTTTTTCTTACTGAGGATAAACTTTTGGCATACGTCCTACTAATTTCCTCACCCATTATTCAACCTGCCTTCCTCCATTTGTCACATCAAACCCTGTTCTAGTTCCTCTGCATGTGTCAGTTGTTATTCTAGGTCCCTCATTGCGTTCCTCAGTTGATATCTTTTGTACCTTCTTGTTATGGTTCTAGTTTTGATTCTCTCTTTCTTGTCACTTCGCAAGTAGTTGGGAACAGTATTTTGTTGCATGATCCAATTCTCTACAATATGTGCAGGTTTTATAAGGATTCAGGTAGTCACGAGCTAAGTGTACTAGTTAATTACAATTGTAACATATTATTGGTCCTCTCCCTCCTCTACCAAAATTTCCTCTACCTCGAACTCTACCTAGTCCTCCTTGGTTTCCTTGATCAAATCCTCTCTGATTTTTATATTGTGGACCACCTCCTTCTGTCAAAACATTCTCCCCTTGAATCCTATACATATCTGAAGTGCACTCTCTCATCAGATCGAATGTGAAAAAATCCTTCTCTTCGTGCCTGACTAACTTGCAAAAGTTACAAAGTAAGTTCCTTGGCATACTATGGTATTTATTCAGTAATAGACACTCAGTCGGATGATGTCCCCATTTATTACATATTTTGTAGTACCCCCCTCCAGGTAATGGATTCAGTGCTCTAGTCACCAAATGCTGTGCAAAAATGGGGCATTCGTCCTTATGGTGGCCTTCAGTCCTACACTTGGTACACCATATATGTTCCTGCTTCTCCTTCCCTTTTTTCAATTCTTCCAATTGAATGATCAAGGTGACTAATTGTATCTATACTTGTATCATCCCCCCACCATCTCCTATAGGGGATGCTTCCATCTTCATTGAAATCTCCAAATATTCAAGTTGCAACACAACCTTCTATTGAATCAACGGTCGACTACTCAATCTTTACGGCCTCATCTTGGACATTCTTCGCAGCCCATATTGTTTCACATATGAATGAATGTTGTCCTGGGTCCTCTGACCCAACTCCTTGGAACTCAAGCAGTCTTAGTGTATTGTCTAACCCTGGCATGTTTTTTTTTGCAGTACCTCCCCTTGATGATGTTGGTTGACTCTGACTCGGCGCACTACTTCCACTACTCTGGTTGTTGCTACTATGTCTTCCTCCATTAACTGTAATAACCTTGTTTCCCCCAGCTTGTAATTAATCATTAATTATTATGACCATGCTATGGCATGTGAACAATGTAAATGTATTATTGTTCAGATTTCCAATAATTGATTGTGCGGGTGAATCCTTGAAGTACTAGCCATGATATCACTATAGGAAAGAGTGAGTAAATTGTAGAGAGGGTTAATTATGTCAAAATGACCCCAAATTCTCTTTGTTGAAATAATAATCCTCATCCTAATCATAAGGAAAAATTAGTTAATGAGAAAAGGAATGGTGGTTGAAAAATCAACTACCCCAATGAATGGAAGCATGGAGGGTCTGGCTGAGGAGATAGAAAATTGTCAGCCCAAAGTACCACATAGTGCAGTTTCCTACAGGCCTAGATTGACCCGAGTTCCTTCTGATAGAAGGAAGAGGACAGATCTAGAACCTTCCTGAGGAGGAAAAAGGCATGCAATAATACACACAAAGCAGAACAGAAGGAGACCATACGCACAAGGGGTTGTGTGACCTGGATACATAGAGAGAAAAGAGGAGAATGTGAGAGGCTTTGGGGTTCTAAAGAAGATCTGAAGGATTAATTTGTTCTATTTAAAAGGAAAGAACAAGAGAAAGGATCTCTGAGAGTTTGTAGAAAACATGACCTGAGTAGAAGGTCGCGAGATTGATGTTGAGGGAGCATCTGATAAACCTCGCAGAGGCTGTGACGGAGAAAGGATCTCTGAGAAATTGCAAAATTTCCCTAGTGATATCATGACTTGGCACCAGGGTGGCCAGAGCACTAAGAATGAATGCATCTGAGCCAATGGTTGGGTGGAAAGGAGAACACCCACAGTTAGTTGGTTGGTGATTGACTGTAATAGATAATTATTTCATATACCCTGTGTACTAGAATTGAAATGAGTGGTTGGATGTCTGTGTCTATGACTAAAATTTTCATTGCATGATTAATATTAGTAATGCTTATTGTTCTTCTGTGAACCCCTGCATTTGAATGGTTTATGTTTTCCTCTGCTTAGCAGCAAGAGAACTCTTAGACATGGGTCTTCAAATGAAATTAGGAATAAGATTATGGTTTTTGTGCTAGTTGGAAAATCCTTAAGGGAATTTTCCGGTTTTTGTGCTAGTTGGAAAATCCTTAAGGGAATTTTCCCAAGGATTGATTTTGTAATGTAAGAGTCGAGGAAAACTTCACTGTAATGCTTCAGTCCTGTCGAACCCTCAAATCTAACTTCACATGTTACTAAATTCATGCTCTGTGGATGGAGGGAGCCTCCTTCAAACCATTTGTTTGTGTGACCAAGGGCCCATGCCCATGACCCTAACCAAATCACGGATAAGATTTGAGTGTGTAGACCTGGAACTTGTCAGGGAATTCATATGACCGGGAACTTGGAACCCTTTTCTAGGTCTGAAAGGAGCTAAGTTATCTTGGCTTCGGGACTTTAGGAGTTCGGAGCTACGGGATGTTATAACTTTACCACATGCAAAACCAACTGAAGGTAAGTTGTTGGTACCATTACCAGACAAGTTGACTGACATCTAGTGGTTTCCTTAACTGTGACTATGGGATCTATCCCATCATTAAACGTTGATAAACTTCACAGTCACGAAGTAACGTGAACCATATATCTGAGAATATTCAAGATCTTCCCTCACCATTGGATTGATGCTATGTTCATTCGACGTTGATCAACTCCGGGAGTAAAAAGGAAACTAAACAGCCGAACCCCCAAACATCGAATTCGAGAAGCAACAAGGAATGTCGATCCAAGGATTCTTTGAGATCTCTCTTTACCATTGGATTTAGATCGTGGTTAGTCCGGTGTTGACCACTCCCAGAGTAAAAATGAAACTAAACAGCCAAACCCCCGAACGTCAAAGTCACAAAGTGACGAGGACCATCAATCCAACGATGATTTGAGATCTCTATTGATCGTTGGATCTAGACCATGGTCAGTCCAACGCTGACTATTCTAGGAGTAAAATGGAAACTAAACATCCAAATCCCCGAACGTCGAAGTCGCAAAGCAATGGAGGACATATATCTATGGATATACGTGGACCTATCTCGACTATGGGATAAAAGTGTATTGGGAGGTTGTTGGAGAGAGTTCAGACTTTGGAGCTCTGTCATTACAGAGTGACATGACACACTGATGTCACCTAGGGTTACATGGAACCATGTTTGACATGCCATGTGTCACCTTGATTCTTGCTTTTTACAGACCTTATATGCCAATTGGAACATGACATGTGTCTCCCATTGATAGGGCCACATGTCATCTCTGTCCTTTTCCGCATGTCAACCCCCTAGCACATACTCACTTGGCCTAATAGCTGGTGGAATATACAAGGCACCAAGAGTTTTGGACTTTTTGAAACTTGGGATGCTGGAACATTGGGTTTAACCAGCCGAAGGCCCGAGCCTACATGTCTTTGCCTCTACATTTAACGTTCCACCATGTGTAAGTGTGGACCCTTAGGGAGTCTGGGGTTTCATAACTCTAGAAGTTTGGAGTGGTATATTAGATAATTCAAAAGGGTTGAAGGCCCGGATTTACTTTCCCGCTCCTGCAAGCTGTAAGAATAATTTTAATATAATTAATTAACTAAGTGGGACCCTCTCCATAGCTTTGGCATTTGGGAGTTTTGGGGTATATTTATAAGAGCATGTGCAGGAACTTTCATCAAAGTACAGAGACTTAGGTGCTTATCGAAATTAATACTCCTAAGTACTCCTCTAAAGTCTTTAGTTATATTATAATATAATTCAATAGAATTATATTATAATATGATTAATGAAAGAACAAATTGGAAATGTTTGATTAAATTAATAGGCCTATAAGAGCTAGACAAGTGCCAACCTCGGGTTGGGAAAGTCTTTGTATGCTATGTTGAGGTGGCATTCCAGGTGATAGGGAGCCATGTGGATGCCACATGGGGATGAGAGACCCTAGTTGGTAAAGGCCTAAAAAAATTGAAGGTCCATAACTTTGGTATAGATCTCGGATCTAGACAAACTTACAGTTGTTGGAAATCTCTTGACGAGAAGAAGATGATGGAGGTCTCAGGAAGAGGATTTGAGATGGTTGAGAAAAATACAAAAAATGTATACCCCATTCCTTAAAATTATACCTAAGTGGTTGGCAATTCCTTAAAATTATACCTGAGTGGTTGGGTGTGTGACACTAACTATAAGTTCTTTTGACAAATACTCAAATGTTACTTTGGATCTAGGTGATGCACATGGTATCATGGAATCAACATAGGATCTAGTTTGAGTAGGACTTATCGGCTCTTCTATTATGGGACTGAACTGAAAATCATGTTCCTCTCCTTCTGTGTGCATAATATCTATGATTTGGACTATAGCACAAGTTTCTCCCCTCTTAAACTCACTGTGCAACTCTCCTTTCTTAGCCCTAGTATTCAACCTCTTGTACCTTCTTCCACTGCAAAATATTCCAAACTCGTCTTCCTCTTTTGATACACCTTCTTCATTTCTCTGCATCCTTAGTATGTCCCTTCCTTCTTCATTTCTTTCTTCATTATTTCCTACCTTTAGACTATCCTCTGGTCATCCCCTAATTACCATATGTGTGTGAAGCCCCTTAGCAATGAGACTCCATCATCATCACACACTTTCCACACAAAAATATATTTATCCAAGTAACCAATGATTTCATAAACCTTTTGCCTAGACCCTTGAAGAAATCCCTCTCTGCAACACTATATGACTGGGTACAAACCACTGCAAATTCTGTAATATAACCTCCCAATATAATATTCAACCAGAAATCAATGGCATGGGAAGTCTTGTTATTTACAGAGTTCAATTGTCTTAGCAACTCAAGATTCAAGTTCCTTGGTGTTGTATTTCGGTACCTTCCAATGTTCTCCACTAATATTTCTAACCACTCAGTAAAGATAATCAGAAATTCACCAAAGAAAATTTGATGCAACAATGTGTACACATAACTTTGCATCCATTGCTCGTTTGTCATATGAGGGTTTCTATTCTCTTTCCGAGAAAATTCTTCTTCCTTCCCTTCTAGTCATTCGACAATCTCTTTCTTAGTCAGTCTCCAAAACATTCCCTCAATCAAATATTATGGGTCCCGACAACTGAACCATTTGTTGGCGCGCGGTTGTAAGAACCTAGGTTTAGTTTACTTTACCAACAAACCCTGTAGACACCGACTCTTTTAGCATCACCTAAATGCAAGTGAAGTCTCACCCAAGGCATCTATTGGGGTTGCATGAACCACGTTTCTATAGGGATGAGGGGATGGGAGGCTATCATCATATTCATTCCTACTTATCTACTATGTGCATCATGTTCCTTGTCCCTTTTCCCTTGATTAATTAGTAAACTTTAATTATGCAACATCATTGTGACACAGATTGCAACATAAACTACTCATTGTAACATTCATCTTTACTATGCATTGATCATCTACTACACGGATCTAGATCTAGTTATGCATAAATAGAACATTCATGAACAACTGCATAAACCTACATTCAGCCACAAAAGTTAACGTGGTTCACCAATTCCTGGGCTACGTCCACAATAGTTGGCTTCTTTATTATTATTCATTCAATTCATCTCAGCCTTGCACATTGTGCTACAATAGATATATCATATTATCCTTACCCATCCTTCCTAGCCATTTTGTAGTGCACGCCTCTCTCTGCAAAACCCTCCTAACCTTCAGACATAGACTCTCTCTGACTCTCAGTTTATTCTCTCAACCTCACCCTATCATAATCTCACCTTTCATCACAACTTTAGTAGCCTATTCTACCTGACCAATTACATATTTATACATAAATTTTAGGGCTCAACACCCTACTCACTCATCCCCAAAACCCTATGAAAACTCATGATGACTCATTGTTCAGGCATTCTTTTCCTGTTTTTTCACCTGCATGTTGTTTTTACATTCTCGCTTGTTGCTCTTCTTGCTTTTGCACATCTATATACTTTTCCATGCCTAACTGTTGTCCTTCCTTCTTTTGTGCACCCCCCCAAAACTTAGTTCTTCTAACTGCTTGTCCAACATGAATCGTTGATCTCAAATCAAGAGAAACAATTATCATTCATCTGACTTTATCAGCCATCGGTGATTAACACTTTTCTTTGGATGTGCGTGACACTTTTCCCAATCTGCCGACACGATCGACGGCCATCAACCCACTTCCTTAACAATCAATTTGCACCTAACTCTAAATCGACCGATTTGACTTTCATCTATCGGAAATATTCGTTGGCGAATGGAAATCCTCACTGATTTTATCGATGCCTGAACATCATCCCATCTCCAATCGATGATCCTCGACAACTTTTGAATACACGTTCCTAATTAGTTTGACTAGACCATCAACGATCGACCACTTCTGGGATAACATGGCACTACTCATGTGGCATGACATGTGGATGTTGATGTGTCATGATACATGGACGTTGATGTGGCATGAAACATCATCCTGAGGTGTCAACTTGGGTGACGTGGCATGACACATGGATTTTTTCATGGCATGACACATGGATGATGACATCATCATCCACTTTTCCTTCATCATCCACCGATCAATTCTATTGGATGACATGAACAATTTTTTGAATTTTTTCGACTCCCAATCATCGACGCGTCGGTCATTGGAAACGTATCTTGCTTGATTTACAACACTTCACCGATTCGGTCGACACCCGACCACCAGACCATCGGTAATTGAAAACACTTTGGTGGATTCATCCAACCCCCAAATATCGCCCATCAATGGTCAAATATGTCTTATGGCTGACCAAACACTTTGCCAAACTTTCCAATTCAACCATCGTCCATCAATGAACTCTGTTGGTGAGCTTCATTACCTAGAAAACATTTCGACTAAAACTCCAATTGATCTAGACCGTCAATCTACCACTAAAAAATGATTGTGTCCATTGAATATATCAACTTCTTTCAACTTTTTCGACGCCCATCCATCGACCATTGGCCATCAACATTTTCTATTGGCAAATTTCCAGCACTTCACCAAACTCATCGATTTGACCATTGGTCGTTGGCGAATTCTATGATCGAACCTCACACTTAGAAAATTTTGACAAAAACCTAGGTGAATCTGGGTCGTCGATCTCATCCATTTCACAACCCCCAAAATGAATCTTGGTTGTTGATTTACCCAACCTTTCAAACGGTCAAAACCTTATGAAATGTTAAATTTATCAAGGTGAATCTCGATCATCAATTCACCAAACTAGCTACAACTCTACATGTGGTCTTTAAAACTCAAATTTCAACCATTCCAGGTCAAATTTTGATCGACAAATTCACCGCTCTATTCCATTAACATTATTAAATTGTCTGGATTCATTCAAACTCGAATCTTACTCACGAAATTAGGGATTTCACTCCAACTTCTCCATTTTTCTACAATTTTACATAGATTGAAGTTTGCAACAATGAATTACTCAATTTTCGCATGTTCTTGGCCCATCCAAGCCTGGTGTTTGAACCTGAGGTCTCTGATACCATATTGTAATTTTCCCAACCTCGAGTTGGGAAACATTACGTGCAGAAACTCATTAAATCTGAAGATTTACTACTAATTAAAAATCTTGTAGCTTATCAACCGCAAAACACACAAAGTTTAACCATTGGACTGATAAAAAAATGCTAAATGCATCTAACAACATATATTAAAAATGAATGCAAATGTTCAAGACAAAAACAAACACATCACATTCATATAAATCATTTACACAACCGAATAATAATAAATAACACCACATAAAACACTTATCTATTAACAACCATCCAATTGGTTGCATACGAAGGATGAACCTCCGAACCATAGGCATTGTTGATCATTTTATCTCATCATCAAGCCACCCCTGAGCTGAGGCTATGATCACATGAGGATATATGTCCCACTATTTTTCCACTATCCACACACAACAGCCCCCAAACCCAGGTTTTACCCCCACAACAGTTCCAATCCTCTAGCTCTCTCTTCCCCACAACCTGCACTACCCAAGGAATGTACCCCCTTCACTACTCATAGTCCCTCAAGTTGTATCATTTTTTTATTAGGGTTCCTAGTGCACTCAATTGGACAGGAATTCCTCAACTATGATCCAAGAACTTTTAGTTTCTTCGGAAGTTTTCACAGTAGCCTTCACAAGGCTCTTGAGATATTTCCTCAATAGGAAATCACACCACATGATCACAACCCGATTTTATAGGCACACAATCCTCTTTATTCACAACAAACATAGCCAAACAATGGTTTCCTTCAAGTATACCATGGTTGGTCCTCTTCCAAGCCCTCTTCTCCTCCTTTGCTGCCCAAAATCTGCAGGTAAAAATTGTCCCTATCCTGCATATGAATTTCCTCTTCTTCCTTGCTTGCTTGACTCACACTCTTCTCAAGGATGATTGTACTTTATCCCATGCTCTCCAATAACTATGGGATGTGACCACTCACACCCACTCTCTTACATGAGTTTAAATGATTGGCTTCTCATACACTCAATTAACAAATAGAATGTTATACACAAAGATAATAATTTCAGGAATGTGGGTTGGATTAATACCCATGAATAATTCCCCCTTGGACCCCTTTATCTTGTGGAATCATGTCCCCCCATAATTGTTCGTTCATTTCATATCATATCCATTGATTATCACTTTTATTAATTATTCAATGTTCATAACATGCAATTCAAACCCCGACCACATTCAGTCAATGCGATCTCTTCGCCCCAACACATCATCTCACCAGCCTAATTCACATTTATTCAATTACTTTATAATTCACAAGGTTTAGAAATGGGGATGTTACAGGTTCTCTACATGAATCCCTATAATATTTACTGGAAAAAAAGTATTACATTCTTTTTTTTTCTCTTCTCTAGACTTCGATGGGGACTAAGATGCTTGCAACCCTTGTTCAATGCTTGATTGTAAAATTTAATTTGTTTTGGGTTAAAAGGAGAACGTATAAATTATACTATCATTGTTGCAAATTCTATGTTCAAACATTTTGTCTTTTGTCTTCCTTGAACGTTGCTGTATGTTATTTTGGATATATGGTTTTTTGGTTTTCTGTACTCGGGTGTTTTGGCATAAGTCAATCCATATTTTTTAGTTTTCATAGTTTTTTCTACTACATGTGAAGGTTATGTTCACAACCCATTTTTTGTATTAAATATTTATACATATTATTTTATTGAGTAAAAGGATGCATTAATGTCAAAAAAAATTAGGTAAGAACACTATGGTCATCAAAATCAAAACAGTTAAACACTCTACGAATTTGTACTTTTTCATTTTTTTATCAGTGGAATCTGACCATGCAATCTTTGCCAAAATTGTAATTTTGGATTTTATAAAAAAAAAAAAATGTGATGTATAGATATATTCGACACCCTCAAATACCCCTATTTCAATTGCATTGTTTAATGTTAATATTTGATATATGCAATTCCATTGATTCAAAATGATTATTGCCAAATTTCAAGTTAAAATAACAGGATTCCCTTCACGTTATTTTGAGATGTCAAAAAGGGAAAATTTGTAGAACGTTTAGACCATGGCCATCAAAATTGCCACTTGTACATACATAATCACTAAAAGAAACATAATTGTTAAAGAAAAATAAACAATAATAAAGTTTGGCCTTTCATTACATATAACAAAAATACACATAGTGAAGACCATAAATCAAGTAGCCAATGGAATGGGACCTATTTCAGGGAGAGGTTGTTCTTGTCCTTGGGGGCATCTTGTTAAGCCCTAATATTGGTTCATTACCCCTTAATTGGGGCATATTATATTAGTAATTTTATTTTATTTTATTTATGTCGTCTTTAGGCCATTAGTTGTAATTATACCTCCTAGTATCCTATATATACCAAGGAGACATTTTCATTTTGAATTATCTTGTACTTGAACATTTAAGTGGGGTAAAAGGAGGTTTCCCCCTCGAAGAGGCTTATTATCTGAAATTGTCTCTTTTTCAAGGCGTTGAGTACTTTTTCTGAGGTTTTTCTATGCTATATTGATATTTGGTTCTTAACATATGGTATCAGAGCTCAAGGTCTTAGGGTTTCGTTGCTACATCTGAGACACCTTGGAATTTTTGCTATAATTTTTTTTCTAAAATGTTTCAAAAGGAACAACTTGGAATATATTTATTAGATGGATCAAGGTATGTTGGGTTCAAAATTCAGTTCCTGAGGCCTTATACTTTCGGAGATACAGCCTGTACAAGATAGGGTTCTGGAATCATCTGGAACTGAGTCATTGCGGAATTTTCGCTATAAAACATTTTTTGTAAAGTTTCAGACCCTAAACTTTGGAGGCTATTTATAGAAATCAGTAAGGTATCTGTGGTAAACATTTCAACTTCTGGGTCATCTTAAATTTGTATATACACCCTGTGTAAGATAGGGTATCTGACTAGTCCTATTGACTAGTCTCAAGAAGGTGTTCCAGGTAAAACAATTATAACTTCTTCCTAGAGTATCCAAATTGAGTGGGACTAGTTGCATTGGATCATGGACAGTCTGTAGTATTTCTGGTGTGAGTTTTAGAATTTTATATCAATTATTTTGTGTGGGGCACGCTATACAAGGGAGATCTCCTGGAAAGGCCAAAAATAGGCAAGTTGTGGGGAAGTTACCGTAAATTCCACTTGGCACATCCAATTTTGATCACACCTATGGCACTGTAGAGAAGAAATATCATAAAACTACATAAAAGAAATTTTCATACCTATAAGGGCTGAAACTTGGGAGATACAATAGAAGAAAGATTGTCTAGCAGAACCACCTCAAAATCAAGGTTCAAAAGTGATACTTGGCCAACATGCCACCCAAAAAGGGAACTTCTACACCAAATAAGACTCCAGACAATCCTACTTGGACT
>ML779844.1:142547-164949 GCA_009831015.1 Picea engelmannii | reverse complement strand
GCTTTAGGCCATTAGTTGTAATTATACCTCCTAGTCTCCTATATATACCAAGGAGACATTTTGATTTTGAATCATCTTGTACTTGAACATTTAAGTGGGGTAAAAGGAGGTTTCCCCCTCAAAGAGGCTTATTATCTGAAATTGTCTTTTTTTCAAGGCATTGAGTATGTTTTCTGAGGTTTTTCTATGCTATATTGATATTTGGTTCTTAACACATCCATAATTTGTTGGTCTCAAAAACAAAAAAATCTAAGTTAAAAAAAACATTTATAATTTTGGTATCAAAGTGTTGGGGTAGTGAACACAATATTCCCTCCTCTCACAAACAACCTTACATATTTTATGTTTTGATATTCCATAATATATATTCCACTTCTTTGAATGCGTTGAATGGATTGAAGGTTCAATAGGTAATGCTCTATTCACATTGCAAAACGTACCCCCCAATACTCCAATAATTGATGTAGGTTTCATGTAAGTATTTCAAATCATATTCAACATTTTCCACCTGCATAACTGATGCAGACCCCATAATCTCCTTCTGGTTCTGTGTGAACTCCTAGTCTAGGATCTTTCAAATCAAGGAGTCGGATCGCCTCTTCGGCCCTTTTCTAGATCCAAACTAACCTACACAGGTCCCCTTTCCTTCAAAGTGCAGGTCCTGTCAAAATTGCGGGCTCTTTCCTCACCCCTTTGAAGAATTAAATAACAGACGCTAGCTCCCCTCGCTAGGTCCTTTCCTTTGTGTTGGAATAGGGGCAGACCTAGGGTTCAATGCTACAACAATGCACCAACAAAACCCTAACTGTTGTCCCTTTTGGAAACACCTGCGAAGCAGATGAAGTCTCACCTGAGGTAGAGGCAAGGGTCGTTGCAAGACTCCAGTGTCTGCAACCTTATCTGGGACACAGATCTGTGATTATAATCACTTAAAAGAGCACTCAACAGTTATATTTATCAATATTCAGGTCTTATTTATATCGCAGTTAAACCCTAATCATTGTACAACACAATAGTCAACCAGATATGGCTTCTAGCAACACTTAGCATGACAAAACAGATCAGATCTTAATAGATTCATCACTAAGCACATGTATATAAGTCAGATCTAACATTCATCCATACTATTAATCACATAGCATTAACATATCTATCTATCATTCATCTATGTTAAATCAATAAGAAATAAAACATATAAAGACATCAATACATCACACAGAGAAAAGAAACACAACATGTACATGGTTCACCCCCACCCTGGGGCTACGTCCACCAAATATTCTCTTCTTTATTATCTTGGACCAAGCTTCTTATAGGCACAAAGCATTCAAGTCCCACTCCGCAGAGGACATGATATATGATCACCTCGCTAGATCCTCCTTCCTTGCATTACAACACAAAGCCTTCCACAGTTTGTTACAACCACTTGCACTTAGCTCTACAAGTCTCACCCAGTACGCACAAAGCATCTACAATCCATACTTAGCACTTAGCCCAATATCACATAGATTATCTTCCCTAGCACTTAGCACAACTTGCAACTGCTCATCGACCTAACATCACATAGATTCCTATCTTTACATCACCTAGACTTCTATTTATACTTTACAAAATAGGCCTAAACATGGGTAAACCCATGGGCTGACATCCCCATACTCGTTACATAATATAAAATCCAAAAAAGGGCCCTAAAAGGGATTGATATCCCACGATATCCACTTCGTCTTGTGATATTCCTTCAACAGCCTATCGAAGTCCCAAAATTAGGTCAAAAATGACCAAGAATCCTCAAAACTTGGTCAAGGGAAAACAGGCCCCCAACACTCACCTGTGAATCGTTCAAAGTCACTCTGATCTGACTAGTTCTTCTTCAAAATCCTTGAGCTTGGCTCAAGCTTCTTCGACTTGTTGTTGTGCTATGACCTCTTGTTTAGTGAAGTCTTGTATGACTGCTTCATTAATAGGTCCTTCGAGACGTTGTTCAATTGCAGTGACAACTTGCTCCAGTTCCTCTCCTCAGCCTTCAATTTATGTGAACAGTTGGTAAGCCTCATCCTGTACAGGTTGGAGTCTCTGATTTACTTCCATAACTCTTCTCTGAATAATATGGACCTGCTGCTAGGAAATGCGCTACTCTTGTGATCGCTTCATTCTTTCTAGATCTGACAGGGGCTTCAACTGCACCTGTATTGTCTCTGCTTGATACTTCACTTCCTAGAGTTGTGACTCTAGTGCCTTCAATTCTATATTCTCAGTGAGTGTTTCATACATTTGGGCATTGAGATCACTCAGTTTCTTTCATTCTAGGGAAACGACTTTTATTCTTTCAACTGTGCTTCGAGCAGTTTCTTCCCTTTGATCCCTTACATCCGCGGGGTGTTAGGTACAGTGCGGATCTCTAAATATGATATTCGTTGTTGTAGCTACTGGACAACTTCTGCGAGCTTCTCTACTTGATGTGTGACTCAGTCTCTAGCCTGAAGCTCTAAGCCTGTCACAGAGTGGATTTCTTTGTTTACTGCTTCTTTTACTTCGAGCTACTCTGCGAGAAACTGTTCTTTCTCTTACTGCATTTTTGCTTTCTCCACTTCAAACTTGGCCTAGAGAGAAACCTTCTCCTATTCTACAATTTTGCGTTGTTCTACAATGTCGCCTTATACTTTCTTCGAGGTCAGGGTAGATTGTTCTACTTCTTCTTGTACGTGATGAAGAAGAGCTTTGACCGCATTAGCTAATTGGTGGAGTTGGTCTGGCTTATCCCCCAACTCTAATTCTCCTGATGATAGGGGCACAATGGACACTAAGCGGCTGGACTAAAGGGCCTGTTGTACCCCTCAAAAATTGACCTTAAGTCTATCATACATTTCCTTTTTCTTAGCTTCTTGTTTCTCCATGATTTCCAGTGAAGCATCGTTGAGGGCTGCTATGATGAAGTCAAAGTCATCATTGGTAAGTATGTTCTTCATCTTGGTCATGGTGGCTCTCGATTTCTTTCAGGAAGAAGGTTTCAGGGGAGAAACCTTCCTCTTCTTCAGGGGATTGGTCTCTTCTCTAGGCGGTGTTACCTCGCCTTGATTATGTTCAGTTCCTATTCCATTTATTTCTTCCTCCTCACCCCCTCGATCAGGTGATACTGGAGCAGTCTTCCCTGAGGCACTGCTTAGGTCTTGGACCTCTTCGATATTCTATGTTTTGCTGGTTCTGGGTATATCACGGGCAGTTTTTGGGCTATTAGGGTCGGACATCTCTGTAGGGTCTACTGGAATAAGGAGGTATGTTGACCAGTCCTTAGTGATTTCCTCAAGATCCTCTTCTATGAGATTGTAGTACAACTACAACTTCTCCGTATGTTCATCGGATCGCGTTGTAAGGTAGATGAAGTGTCGATCTACATAGAACTTCATCAGGGGTTGGAACCTCTGTAGGGTGTTCAGAGTCATGCAAGGCTCTGCTTCTATGGCTCTCTTCAGTTGAAGGTAGTATGTATGAAAAAAAATTCGACTGCCACTGCTTGTTCATATCACTCGAGTACCATAGTGTAGAGAAATTTGTAGCAAGCGGCTCGAATGGTTCAATATCTAGGAAGGTCGCACCTTCCAACATCTCCCAGGGAAAGAAGTCGATAAGGATCAGGAGCTAGCTGAATTGGAACTTGTAGCCCTGATCCTGTGCTTCACGGCAGTCTAGCTCCAGCTGCTTCACCAGGTGCTTCGCCCAGTTCATCTGTAAACCTTCTACGCACTTTCCTTCGAGGTCAACAACAAATCCTATGACCTGCATAGGTCTGTTCTTCCTTACTATTTTTTTGGCTATTAACTAACAGGCGAGGTGCACTGTGCCATTCTGGATGGAGGCTACGTTGTAGCCTTGCATTCCCTGAACTTCAACGTTGTGATATTATCCTTATGTGCTCGAACTGCACATATCCCCTTCGGGAGGTATGCAATAACAATGGTGTACTTAAATTCTCTTGGCACGCTATCTTGACTCACTGCCCCGGCTAGAGGTGGGATATAATCTGAAAATATGGACGGGATCAGTGTCGCATTGGCTAGGTCATCTCTGTGTTTGGTTCTCTTTTCTGTTGATGGTTGGGATGGTCCAACTCCGCGATCAGTCGACAGAGACGCTTGCACTCCTCTCGTCGAGGATGCTTGTACACCTACAGACATCACTCTTTCAGACATCACTCTCTCAGTCATGAGGTCGATGAGTACTTCTTTCACGGACTCTTCGATTGTGCTAAGTTCTTCGGACATACGGTCATGGTTGAATGTCTCGGGTTTGAAGAGTAATTGTTCAATGTAATGGGATAGATAGAACTAACGCAGTGGTCAATATGAGAAATCAACTATGTTGCGAGCTCAGATAGTCACGATTGGAAAAAGTGTTCTCGTTGCATGGCATGACGAGATAAATAGATAACTCGACAATGGATCTCTTGCAATGGATGAGAAGCCTTCATTAACTCAGTTCTTTCCGTTGTGGCATGGTCTTAATGGTCTGGTGGAGAAATTGCTGACCATAAATGCCTTTCTATCTGTTTGGGTCATCGATCGAATGGTTATACTTTTCTCAACAGCTATATTGCTTCTCCATGGTGAGGTGCCATGTGACATTGTTCTGACATTCCAACAAAGCTCCAATTTTGGAAATTTTCCTTCTACAAAGTTCCCTCGGGAACCTTCTGTAACTTTTCAAGATTATCTTCCTTCTTGCTTAGTTTTCTAGCCTTCTTTCCAGTGAGCTTCGTCTCAGAATTCCTTTTTCCATTCTGATTCTTATCTTCTTTCGGCAGAGTAACTTCGCGTTGTTGAGGTTCTTTCCTAGAAATCAGGGGTAATACTTCATCTATATCTGGAATAGGTACTAGTCTTCTATGGTTCTTCTAATTTTCTTCCAGCTTCGACATCAAAATCTATGGTTTGAAATAGCTTCGCCCGGTTATCCTTCTCTTCAATCAACTCCATGATCCTCTGAGTCATGAAATATTTCAAATCTTGCTTATTTTGTTCTAAGACTTCTTCTTCTTTCCTTCTGGCCTGGTCCTTCTCGATCCAAGGTTTTCCTAATAACATATCAAATGGAGCGTTGTTCTCAATAAATTTAACAACTTCAAATTCTTCCTTTGTCGAAGTTCCACGAGCACTCATAGATATCCTGGTAAGTCTTCCACATAGGGTTATCATCTTTCCTCTGAATAATCCTATTCCTCCTAATGAAGGAGTCACAGTAGGCTCCCCTAAAATTTTCCAAGTTCTTTCGGTCATGATATTCACCTGTGTTTCCTAATCCAAAACACAGTCAACATCAAAGTCTCATATTCTTTCTTCGATGCATTCTTTTTCTTTAAAGACCTCTAATAAACTGACATGTCGATGGTCATTCAGGGTTCCTTGCATCTATAGTAATACTTTCTCTGATTCTTTCTGGGGTTCTGTCATAATCTCAGTTTCTGGATCTACCTTAGGGTTTTCTTGGTTCATATTCATTCTTTCAACCTTGGCAATCATTCTAGGGCAATCCAATACTTCATGGTCTAGAGCTTTGCAACAAAGGCAACTAGGTTTTCTACCAGGGCATTCCTTAGCCAGATGTCTCGGTCTTCTGCAACTGTAACAAAGGGTTAATCCTCTCCTTCCTTTAAATGATCCCCAACCTCTCTTGTACTGTGCGCTAGGATCATTGTAGCTAACCTGCAACAAATTCTTTCTAGGGTCCTGCATCCATTCATTAGTCCAAAGATTCTTTCTATGCATAGGTATAAAATATCTTTCATTATTCTTATAAGATCTACTCATATCAAATCTTCTTTCTTCTATCAGTGCCCTAATTTTCAAGCTAAGACAAATCTTATCAAACATACCTAGATCCATACATTAGAAACAAAAAATTCCACTAATCTTACTTCTATAGAGCACAAATGATCTAAAAATGAAGAAGATTTGTATTCTTGAAATTATTTGCAAGATTTAATTCATGTGTTAAAATGCAAATGGATCAATTTTGCAACACAAATTTTATATAAATTACTCATTCAACATGCATATAAACAGCAACAATAATCAGTGAACAGAAAACACATAACACAACAAATGATAAAGGAGTTCACCCCTCTCTTGGGCTACATCTCCTGGTCCAGCTTCCAATGGATCTTTTGTATTATTTTATCAAAGTGCTCAAATATGTGCTTTACAATGCTCAAAATTCCAAATAGATGGCTCCAATGGCTTCAGAACGTCCAAAAACCCCTAGCTAGGCTTTTTCGGCACCTTGTTTGGCCAAAAATTGAAGAAGATAGGCTTCCTGGAAGTTCCCCTTCAAACTTGCTATTTCTGGATCACCAAAATGCACCCTTGCCTCCTCAACCTAACCCTCACGTGCATAAATGTGGAAAAAACCAGCACCGGGCGCAACCGCACAATTGGTACAAACTGTAGGATGGTTACACGCTAGCCCTTAACCGCCAAGGACGAGGGCACATGCACCACCATATGACCTCGTGCGCATATACAAGGGGCCAAGTCTAAAACAAATGACAATCGGTCGAGCACGCACCGATGGTTCTATGCACCAACACATGTGACCAGGGCTCATACGAAAAGTGTTATATTTAAACACGCCGCATCGGTGGTTATATTACAATGTATACAACCGGGGGCCGGGGCTAAGCCCTGGCCCAAACCGCGCCCCATACAACAACCATTGCAATTTAAATATAATGTTTTACATATATATAATAAGAACTACATGTGAGCACACCGGTTGGTCGGTCATTCCCAAGGTTTTACCCCTGCCCAGAGGTCGTGGGGTCGAATCTGGCCAACAGCATAAATTTTAAACCAATATCTAGGTGACACGTGGCAGCCAATGACTGGGCCACGTGTCGCCATCCCATTCACTGCAAACAAGCCACGTCACACACCAACTGTCCACATGAATGCCTGCCATGTGTCGTATGGCCCTGCCACATTTCGTACGGTCTTCCACGTCAGCATCCTTACGGACTGTACGGACTGTACAGTCAACACATTTTTTTTTGCATGTTTGTCGTTTTGAACAGAACGTGATATCTCTCTCATCCGACGTTCATCTCAACCCAAATGAGTTGCATTGGGTTTGTGACGATGAGTCCTACGCTCCTGTTCGATTTGAAGCGATTCCGAGCACTTTGAATTTTGAGCAAAAATTTGATCCCCTGGATCAACAAAGCTTCCAAAAAAAAAATTCACTATTCTTACCTTTATCAAAGCAAAAAGTTTTCAGATCTTACCTCTTTTCTTCATGTCATACTTCTTTCTTTAGCACAGAGATTCACAAATCAAGTAGAATACTGTACGCTAGAGCGACAAATCTAGGCACAAAGATTTCATAATTTCAGGTCAGGTCTTTGAAAAAAGTTTATTTTTCCTTAGTTCTCAGCAATCACAGTTTCAGGTCCCGGCAACAAAACCATTTGTTGGCACAGCGGCAGAACTAGGGTTCAACGCTACAACAATGCACCAACAAAATCCAAACTACTGACCCTTTCGGCAACACCTGCGAAGCAGATGAAGTCTCACCTGAGGTAGAGGTAGAGGTGGTTGCAGGACTCCAGTGTCTGCAACCTTAGCTGGGACACAGATATGTGATTATAATCACTTAACAGAGCACTCAACAATTATATTTATCAATATTCAGTTCTTAGTTATATCGCAGTTAAACCCTAATCACAGTAGAGCACGGTAGTCAACGAGATCTGGATTCTAGCATCACTTAGCATGACAAAAAAGATCAGATCTTAACAGATTCAACACTAAGCGCATGTATATAATTCATATCTAACATTCATTCATACTATTAAGCACATAGCATTAACATATCTATCTATCATTCATCTATGTTAAATCACAAAGCAAGAAAACATATAAATACATCAATACATCGCATAGATCAAAGCAACACAGCATGTACGTGGTTCACCCCCACCCCGGGGCTACGTCCACCAACTCTTCTCTTCTTTATTATCTTGGACCAAGCTTCTTGTAAGCACAAATCATTCAAGTCCCATTCCACAGAGGACAGGAGATCTGCGCACCTCACTAGATCCTCCTTCCTTGTGTTACAACACAAAGCCTTCCACAGTCTGTTACAAACACTTGCACTTAGCTCTGCAAGTCTCACCCAGTACGCACAAAGCATCTACAATTCATACTTATCACTTAGCCCAATATCACATAGATTCTCTTCCCTAGCACTTAGCACAACTTGCAACTTCTCATCGGCCTAACATCCCATAGATGCCTATCTTTACATCGCCAAGACTTCTATTTATACTTTACAAAATAGGACTAAACATGGGTAAACCCATGGGCCGACATCCCCATACCCATTACATAATCCCAAATCCCAAAAAGGGCCCTAAAAGGGGCCGAGATCCCACGATCTCCGCTTTGTCTTGCGCTCCACTTTCGACAACCTGTCGAAGTCCCAAAATTAGGTCAAACATGACCAAGAATCCTCAAAACTTGGTCAAGGGCCAACACTTTGCATCTGCACTTGGGCCATGACCTCATGTAAGCATGTGATTGTAGGGTGGCCAAGAGTGCTTTGAGACCACACTGCTTTTCTCCCCGCAATTCACTACCAATCGCCACGTGTCTCTTTGGCAATATAGTGGTTTCGATTGCGGCCCACTCTATCATTTTTAAGTCCGATCACTTTCTATCCCCATAATTAAGTGTGAATGTCGATCTTGTCATATCGGATGTTGCATCTTGATTGATGACTGATATCTTTCCTCTTTCTACCTTCTCTCTGGAGCACGCTCTCCCAGATATTCACAATCTATTGACGCGTGTCCCTTTTAAATCAATAGTCATGCTTTGCTTCAACAATTTGGGCTTCGAGAGTTTCAAAATATTTGCCCTCACTTTCTTTGAAGTGGGTATCTTCCAAAGTGGAAGATATGTTGACACCTATCCTTAGCAAACAGACGGCACAGATGAACTCCGGCTCTCCGGCCTTTGGGATTTCTTGTTCAACACACTCCTTTTTCTCCCGGAGTGACTTTCTCTGAAATGACAGATATTCTACCACACATCCTCCTCAAATTAATGGCTCTAGTCCACTTCGAGACTTCGACACTTTCAACCAAGACCATATCAACGGGCTTCGGCTCCCTTCTCGATCAACGATGGAGATCTAATTCGGGACTTCGACGCTTTCACCCTATGCTTTCCTCCAAATTATTATGTACCTGGATTCCTAGATCCAGCACCACGCGTCCACCTCAAATAAATGGCTCTAGTCCACTTTGGGACTTTGAACTTCGGAAGTCTCAACTTCTCCATGCTCTCTTTCTCCCGGGGTGCTTTCACCTAGAGTACACGATCTATTGACATGTTCCTCCGACAGATCGACGTCCCCCGACTACTTCAGCTATTCGGGCTTTGGTAGTGTCAAAATATCCTCCTTTCCTTTCTCCTGGAGTGCTTTCACTCGGATTTCATGATCTGTTGACGTGTGTCCTTCTAGATCTGATGGCCACAATCCACTTCGACTCTTCGAGCTTTGGGAGTTTCAAACTCCTACGCACTCGTTCCTCCCAGAGTCCTTTCACCCGAAGACAACATATTTCCACCATGTGTCCCTCTGGATCTAACGACCTAGATTCACTTCGGCTCTTCAGGGTGCTTTCACCCGAATTTTATAGATATCTGCCACGCATCCCTCTGGATCTGACGGTCTAGATTCAGTTCACCTCTTCAGGGTTTGGGAGTTTCAAACTCCTGCACACTCGTTCCTCCCAGAGTGCTTTCACCCAAAGACTCGGATTTGTTGACACGTACCCCCCCTGGCGACCAATGACCAGGATCTACTTTGTCCCTTTGACGATTTCAATCCCTCCTTATCTACAATCTCCCCAAGTGCTTCCGCTCCTGAGTTGTATATCTTGCGCCACATGTCCCTCTTGACGGAACGGTCCCTAATCACTCTGGGACTTTGGGAATTTGGTAAGTTCACTCTCCTATGCACACAAAGGTTTAAGGCCAGTGCACTTTACCTAGATTGGACGACTGCCGATCCTTTTCACTCAGATCCGATGACTGGGATCTGTTTCCTCCTCGATGCTCTTCTTTAATTTCCTGGACACTGATCTAATGGTCCAAACTTATTCCAACAATAGATCTGACGGCTGATGTCACTCCTCCTCCTGAGCTTTTGATTTCTTCTGATTTGGAATAATTTGTAGGTTTTCAAAGACTTTGGCCTTTGAAATTCCTCCTACGAACCCGACTATCTTGGGTTTCATCTTCGTTTCTGCTAAGGCTATCTCTTATGAGATTTGGGACTTGGAATAAGTTTGTCTCTACTCACTCTTTGCTATATCTCCTATGATATTTTTAACTAGCTCATAACTCCAAAAGGGTCTCGGCCCTTCCACTTCCTTTCAAAGGAAAACTTCATGCCCTCCTGGAAACCTCCTTCTCAATGCACACCTTGCAGAGCTCTTTATTACAGAGTATTTAGTAACTTTGTCTCTTTGTGCTTCCTATGCACATTTTCTCCTCTAAGGTATTAAGTAACCTTGAGGTTCCTCTTGAGTTTTGTGATTTCTCTAGTGTTCCCTCCTGACACGTTCTTCTCTGACTCAACATAGTTCAGATGCACACTCCTTGTGCTAGCCACATAACCTCCAATGTTCTTTTTTGCACTCCTTGCACACACTAAAGAACTCAGAACGATATTTCAAACTCAACAAAGATAAAGAAATCTTTCTTCCTACTGCAGATGAAACCTATCATGCATCTACATCATACATTCATGAAACACATAAACACACCATGTGCAGGAAAAACTTCCTTCTTTGTATTAAGATGAATGTTTGTTTACAAATGTGTATAGGAACTGGACTGCAACAAAGTCTCGGTTCTTTCTCCTACTCCTAATAAATGAGCTTTTGAGCATATCAGTCTCTTTCTCTCAGAATCCTTCTCTTAACTCTTGTCTCCTAACTCCTTTCTTTACAAGAGGGACCCTCGCGCTTATCCTCTCTTCTTCCTTAGTTCCATCACTGTCTCAATTAAGACACCTTATCCCTATGGCTTATTACAATGAATGAAGACCCAGACCTGACTAAGATCTATACCTGCTTACGGTCAACCATTTAAGGTGACCCTATCCACTACCTGTACAAAGTTATGGCTTGGATTTACTCATCCTTACAACACAAATCCGTATAGGATCATACTTCAAATTTAAAAATGGGAGGGTCGTTGCCTCTCCCTTTCTCTAATGCGTGCCTGTGTGTTGGCTTTCCGACACATATACTGATGTGGAAGGATGCTCATGCATCATACTCCACTACTACGAAAAAATCATGAGATCCTACTCATGAGCTCTCCATCTCTATTAAAATCTGCCTGGATTCCAAACTTCTCCTTGGAGTTGTCCTCCTGCTCCTCTATTATGTTGTTGTTGTTGTTGTTGTTGCTTATTCCCTGTTGGTTTTTCAGGTTCTCCCCTGTTCAGCTTCCTTCTACTGCCATTTTCTTCTAATGACTCTAACATCATATTCCCGATCTCCTTTATCACCCTGTCCAAGTGGTTTATTGGCTGGCTCTTCTTATGTAGTCTTCCCTACTACATCTTCTCCTTATCAATGGGTAGACCTACTTGATATCCCATGTTGTCTTTATATCCTATGGCATTATCTTTCCACTATGTTGTAGACTCCAATTCTGCAGTCTCCTCATTGAGTTGCTTCCTAGCTATTTCTTCTGACATATTGGTTTCTTCTATCAGCTACTATATTGGTACATCTCCAACTTCCTCCATCTGTTCCTGGGGAAGGTATGCTCCTCCACCTGTTTCCAATCTAAAATTTTGGATTTTCTTTCTCTTCACTATCACCCTTCTCTCTAGGACTTCCAATTCTTCATACATCTCAACAAAATCTATGTTGTTTGTTTCTTCTTCTGCTACAGGCTCAAGTTCTGCAGTCATCTCCTGTTTAGCTTCTTGGTTGAAAATTTTCAACAAATCTATTGAATGTTCCTCTACTTCCCCTAGGTGGATAGAATTTAGTATCTTCTCCCTTTTGATGCAAGAGCATCCCTCCACCTCATCAAAGCACCATCATTCCATCACATCAGCACACATTTCAGAGAAGGAGAGGCATTGACCCTCCCATTTTAAATTCGAAATCTGATCCTATAGGGATTTGTGTTGTAAGGATGATAAATGCCAATCCATACCTTTGTATAGGTAGTGGACAGAGTCACCTTAAATGGTTGATTGTAAGCAGGTCTTGGTTTGATTCAGATCTGGACTTTTCATTTATGTAATGAAGCCATAGGAGTATGGTATCTTAACTGGGACAATAATGGCACTAAGGCGGTGAAGAGGATAATATCATAGAGCCCTTGTTTTGTAAAGAGAGAGAGAGAGAGATATTTGTAGAGAGGTCAGATAGGATAAGCATAACTTGACAGAGTTTTGATAAAATAAGCATAACTTGAGAGAGAGTTAGATTAGGAGATCTTGAGAGAAATGGGACTCTGTCACAGTCTAGTTTTTGTAAACATCTGTATAGACACACAGAGATAATAGAAAATTAGTTTTTCATGCATATGGTGTGTTTATGTATTTGTGGCTATTATTATGTTTTTATGTCATTCATGTTTTGAATGTATGAACTAGTGAAGTATTGAATGAGTTTCAATTGTTTCTCTTCTTTGAGTTTCGAGTGCAAGGAGTACACATAGTCCGCAAGGAGTGCGCTGACAGAGGTGAGTTAACCTTAGCAAAGCTCAGGAGAGATATCATTGAACCTTCATCTGTAGAAGTTCAAGGAGTACACAGGAAGAAATATTTGTTGAGTTCATAAAGAGACAATGTTATTGAACACTCTATAAGGAGAAGATTTTCAAGGTGTGCATCGAGCAAGGAGAACGCCAGAAGGGCGAGAAGAATTTATTTTCAAGAAATCCTTCAGATCTAAGTTTGATGAAATCCCAGAAACACAAGGAGTGCATGGGTGGCAGGCTTATTTAAGTCCTAAATCTCAGAATATATATCATTTTCAATAGCGCAAGTGAGAACCAGAGTAATCAGGTTCACATGAGAAAGTTCAAAGGCTGAAACCTTTGAACATTGACAAAAACCTTCCAAGTCAGAAAACGTCAAAATATCAGGAGCAGGAGAGAGAATAGACATCAAATTAGTTGTGGAAAAAGAGATCTGGATCGTCCAATCTACATCCATTGAACAAAGGAGAGCACTGAGGAGAGGAAAAAATCCCATCAGTTGGATCTGAGTGCACAGGACCAGCAAGAGTTGGATCCAGAGGTAAGTGCACAAGACTTAATCCTTGTGTGCACAGGAGGGTGGAATTTTCAAATTCCTGAAGTCCCAAAGTAATTTGGGACCATCCATCGCCAAGGAGGAAAGGTGGCACGAGATCCACAGCTACAAAATTTTGTGCACAAGGAGGAGGTGAAACAGCCGAAATAAATGTTCGTCGTCAGTTGTCGAGAGATGCTTGTCAAAAGATATGAGATTTCAGGAGATCTCACTTTGGGGAAACTCAAGTGTGGATCATGAAAAACTTGCGAAGCCTCGAAGGCCAAAGTAAATCATAGTCATTCGTTGTGGACGACACTTGGTGGAAATCCATCAATTTTGGGTGGAAACGCTCAGGAAGGAACGAGTGCACATAAGTTTGAAACTTATGAATCCCGAAGAGCTGAAGATTCGAAGGGAATCTGAATCGTCAGATTCAAAGGAACACATTTCGGAGAATCGTAAGATCAAGAGAAAGATGAGGATGGAATGTTGAAACACCCAAACCCTGAATAGCCAAAGAGCCAAGGGTCATCGATTTGTGAGGGGACAATTTTTAGTAGACCTGAGTCTCCGGGTGAAAGAACTCTAGGAGAAATGTGTGCATAGGAGTTTGAGACTCCTGAATCCTGAAGCGTCAGAGATTCGAAGAGCTAAAGCATGGGAGAGCTGAAGGCTCAAAGAGAATCTAGATCGTCAGATCCAGAAAGGGCACGTGGCGAAAGATCGTGAAATCCGGGTGAAATGACTCTGGGAGAATGCGAAGGAGAAGGGTTTCAAATCGTCGAAGCTTGAACAGTTGAAGCGAATGGTAGCTATTGATATGGGTTGGACAGGTGTCACCAGATCGTGAACTTTGGAGGATCGTACTCTAGGGTTTTTGAGAAGTTGAGTTTCAGAAATTTTCGAAGCTTCGAAGCTCGAAGAATTTAGGGTCGTTGATCCCAAAGGAGAAACATGGATCGTTGATTTGTGAGGGAACACATGGAGGACAGAGATTCATTCTGTTGGATAACCTTTGGATCAGGGAGGACAGGTGTCAGAGGATCCGAAACTATGGAAGGATTCACTCTGGAGGTTTCTGTTTGTTGAGATTTGAGAATCCCGAAGGTCGAAGTCCCGGAAACAACGAGAGTCGTCAATGTAAAGGTGGACATGCGGCACTATATATAGATCTTTAGAGGAAAGAGGAAGAGGAAAAGGTCTGAAGACCCAAAGAAAATCTTGATCGTTGATCGAGGAGGGAGCGGAAGGACCGTCGATCTAGTTGAGGAGGCCAAAGTCCCAAAGCGGGAGCAGAGTCATCGATTTAGGAGGACGCATGGTGGATGATCTTCCATTTTGGAGAAATACCTCCGAAAGGAACGAGAATTTGAGAATTGAAAGTCCCGAAGGCTGGACTCGCGGAGGAGATCATGGTCGTAGATTAAGGAGGATAGGTGGCGATAGATCTTCTACTCCAGAAGATTGTCACACAGGAAAAAGAAAATGTTGAGAGTTGAAACTCTCGAAGGTCGGAAAGCCAGAATAAGCCACAGTCATTGATTGGAAGGGAGCTACATGTCGATAGATCGTGGAGATCTGGAATTGTGGGTGGAAGGGGGAAGAAGAAGGAAAGTAAGGGGATTCAATAGCATTTGTTGATCATGGATCATTTCTGAAAGCGAGAGATCAAAGGATGGGAAAGATTGTGAGGCCAGGACATGCTCGGACGTTAATTTTCCTTTAGAGGGTCACAATTTCAACCATGGTTTTAACAAAGGGATACGTGGCAACTGGAGGTGAATTGCAGGGAGAAAAGTGGGTTGGTCTAAAACCACTCTTTCTCACACCCATTATCACATAATTTCACATGGTCATAGCCCAGGGACATGAAATAAGGGGCTAGTGAAAAAGAGCTAGTGCCCGCAAAGTGAAGAGCGCCCCGAGCGCGCAGACAGAGATCACAGGTATCATAGTACCTATGTCTTAGGAGAAAAGGGAGCCTGTGTAATATTTATTTGGGTTCAAAAGGGAGCCCGAAGAGTCGATATGACTTAGGAATAAGAATATCCAGTGACCGGGAGGTTGCAGAACCCCAGGAGGGTAGGGGGGTTGCATAACCTTTCCTCCTTTATGACAGACTCTACTGACTGTCATTTTTATGATGCATCTTCAATATGTGCACTGGCCTCTGCTCGACTAGTTTCCATGAATAATCTGATTCCTCCAACGATCAGAACACTCCTCTAATCCTCCTCCTCTGTGATGGAAGTATTTAACTTCTCATCATATTCATTCATATGGTATACAAACTCACATGAGTATTCCCTTATCAAAACTCCTTGCTGATATGAACTCACTTCTCAACTCTTGATACTTTTAGACATTCTCATTTTAATTCCTTTGTCCCCTTGGAAATCTAGGATTTCTCCTATGATCTCCTGGAAGTTAATGGGATCACTTGATCTCATTTGATGGCCAACCTGGAAATATGAACTTTCAACACTTCCCCTCTCGAAGTATATGAGATCTTCAACTGATATCTCTCCATTGCCCACCTGGCAACTTCAAAGTCCATATCTGCCCACCTGGCAGTTTATGAGATCCTCTGATGATATATCTTCCTCATTACTGAGGGTTCTTCCAACTTATGGTTCACAGATGTAGACCATCTCCTCTTCTATGTCCCTGAAGTTTTCATCATGCCTCAACCACCTCCTTACTACATGTTGCTTCTTTTAGGCTAACGACTTTTGAACAGGACATTTTTTCTTCCTGTTCAGAGGCCATTCATACCTCTAATGTACCTTTTCCTCTTGTTGCATCTTCAATGTTAGATGCTCCATTCTTTCTCTGATCTCTATGAGCTCCAAATCCATATCTGGCTTGATTTTCTGCTGGTAACCTTCTTCTCGACCATGTTCATGGCCTTCAGTAGCCATTTTCACCCTCTTCTTTCCCTCTTGACAAGTTTGTTCATTACACTGCACCCGAGAGCATCTTCAACTTCTCCTACAGCTCACCTGGTTGTTCAATTTGTTGCTGCACACATGCAACCATCATTCAAAAAGCATCAGTACTCCGTCTTCTCCTTCACCTATTGTCTAAATAAGAACTTTAACTTCTGATACCATTTGATGTTATCAAATTATCTCCTTTCACCGTCTCTCCTTTGTCTATTTTTTGCAAACAAAATAATGACTTTCTCCTCTGTCTCCTTTATTTGTTGTCTACAAACAAAAATTCTTCTTTGATACCACTTGATGTATCCCCCCTACTCTCCTACGGGCTCTACGTGACCTCCTGGTCTAGGATCATTCAAATCAAGAAGTCGGATCAACTCTTAGGGCCTTTGCTAGACCCAAACTAACTTAGATAGGTCCCATTTCCTTCAAAGTGTAGGCCTTGTCAAACCCGCGGGTTTTGTCCTGGCCCCTTTGAAGAATTAAATAACAAATGCTAGCTCCCCTCACTGGGTCTTTTCCTTCACATGTTCCCTTGGTCCATGACCTCACGTAAGCACGTGATTGCAGGGTGGCCAAGAATGGTTTGAGACCACACCACTTTTCTCCCTGCAATTCACTACCAATCGCCACATGTCTCTTTGGCAATATCGTGGTTTTGATTGCAGCCCACTCTAGGATTTTTAAAGTTCAAGCATTTTCTATGCTCGCAATTAAGCCCAACCATCGATATTGTGATCTTGGGCATTGCCTCTTGATCGACGGTTGAGATCTGTCCTCTTTCTTCCTTCTCTCTGGAGAACGCTCTTCCAGATCTTTACGATCTATTGACACATGTCCCTTTTAAATCAAAGGTCATGATTTTCTTTGGCAATTCAAGATTTGGGAGTTTCAAACTCTCTTCCCTCACTTTATTTGAAGTGGATATCTTCCGAAGTGGAAGATCTACTAACCCCTATCCTTAGAAAATGGACGACTCAGATGAACTCTAGCTCTCCGACCTTCAGGAGTTCTTGTTCAACACACTTCTTTTTCTCTCGGAGTGACTTTCTCCGAAACAATAGATCTTCTGCAATGCGTCCTCCTCAAATCAATGGCTCTATTCCACTTCGAGACTTTGACACTTTCAAACAAGACCAGATCAATGGCCTTCGGTTCCCTTCTCGATCAACATTCAAGATCTACTTTGGGACTTTGATGCTTTCGCCCTCCACTTTCCTCTAGAGTATTCCGTACCTGGAGTCCTAGATCTAGCGCCACGCGTCCACCTCAAATCAATGATTCTAGTCCACTTTAGGACTTCAACCTTCAGAAGTCTCAACTTCTCCATGCTCTCTTTCTCCCAAAGTGCTTTCACCTGGAGTACACGATCTATTGACACGTGCCTCCCATAGATTGATGACCCCCAACTACTTCGGCTATTCGGGCTTCGGGAGTTTCAAACTCTCCTCCTTCGCTTTCTCCCAAAGTGATTTCACCCAGAGTTCACAATCTATCGACACGTGCCCTTCTGGATCTGATGGCCATGATCCACTTCATCTCTTCGGTCTTTGGCAGTTTCAAACTCCTACGAACGCGTTCCTCCCAGAGTGATTTCACCTGAATACAATGGATTTCCTCTACGTGTCCCTCTGGATCTGACGACCCATATTCACTTCGGCTCTTCGGGGTGCTTTCACCCAAAGTTCATAGATCTTTTCCACACATCCCTCTGGATCTGACGGTCCAAATTCACTTCAGCTCTTCGGGGTTCGGGAGTTTCAAACTCCTGCATACTCATTCCTCCTGGAGTTCTTTCACCCGAAGACTCATATATGTTGACATGTACCCCCCTGGCGACCAACACCCAGGATCTACTTTGGCCCTTCGACGATTTCACTCCCTCCTTGTCTACAGGCTCTCGAAGTTCTTTCACTCCAGAGTTGTAGATCTTGCGCCACCTGTCCCTCTTGACAATGAACGGTCCCTAATCACTTCAGGACTTCAAGACTTTGGCAAGTTCACTCTCTTGTGCACACAAAGGGTTAAGGTTCATTCATTTTACCTGGATCGGATGACTGCCAATCCTTTTCACTCAAATCTGACGGATGGGATCTGTTTCCTTGTCAATGCTCTCCTTTACTTTCCTGGACATTGATCTAACGGTCCAGACTTCTTCCAACAACAGATCTGACGGTTTTTGTCGCTCCTCCTCCTGAGCTTTTTATTTCTTCCGACTTGGAAGATTTTGTAGGTGTTCAAAGACTTCGGCCTTTAAACTTCCTCCTGCGAACCTGACTATCTTGGGTTTCGTCTTCATTTTTGCTAAGGATATCTCTTCTGAGCTTTGGGACTTGGAATAAGTTCGTCTCTACTCACTCTTTTCTCTATCTCTTATGATCTTTTTAACTGGCTCAGAACTCCAAAAGGGTCTCATCCCTTCCACTTTCTTTCAAAGGAAAACTTTGTGCCTTCCTGGAAACCTCCTTCTCAATGCACACCATGCAGAGCTCTTTCTTACAGAGTATTCAGTAACTTTGTCTCTTTGTGCTTCCTCTGCATAGTTTCTCCTCTAAGGTATTCAGTAACCTTGAGGTTCCTCTTGAGTTTTGTGATTTCTCTAGTGTGTCCTCCTAACACGTTCTTCTCTGACTCAACGGAGTTCAGATGTGCACTCCTTGCGCTGGCTACAGAACCTCCAATGTTCTATTGTGCACTCGTTGCACATCCTAAAGAACTCAAAACAATATTTGGTAACATTCCCTTTATTATTAACCAATATACCAACATAAGCTATTGTTTTCTGGAAAATATCTCTATTTGATAAGTAAATTCCTTTTCTAGGGCAGTAGTGATATATAGGGAAATACTCGTACAACATTGCCTAAAATAACTTCTTTTGAAAGATTTCCTTTATCATTAACCAATATATCAACCTAAGCTATTATTTTCTAGCAAATATCTCTATTTGATAAGTAGATTCCTTTTCTAGGGAGTAGTGAGATATTGTGTATAACAATGTAGGAGTGGAAATTGCTTCAAACAAATACATGTGCATAAGATTTATTAATGAGAATTTTTCCAGTTAAATTTTTAATTTGATATCTAAATTTCTTAGCATGTATTTTTCAAGGGTATTGTGTATAACAACGCAAGAGTATAAACTACTTTGAATATGTACGTGTCCATGGAAACTATGCAAAATTGCATACTCTAAATCAACTCCATGATAGTATACCGAATTGTATTGACAATAGGTTTTATTGATTATAAATTAAGGTTAACCTTATGCGGAGACTCATTCTTGGGAGTAGAATAAACATTAATGTAAAATCAAATTCCAATATAAATTTAATATATATATATATATTATAATTATATATTCACAAGCAGGTATGATAAAATTTATTATCATATTATGAAATAATATATTATTTAAAAAACTTAAATTTTAATATTATATATATATATATATATATATATATATATATCTTAATACTTATTTTTATTTTTAATTAGTTTTGTATATAATAATAAAAATTAAAATCAATAGATATAATACACATGATTTCTATATTGGTCCAAGAGGAGTGATGGAGGCAGAAGGTGCAGGGTGAGCACCTAGGGTTCTATCTGTGGTAAGTGTACAAGGATCTCTATCAAGGGGGGGTGGGGGGGAGGGTTCGAAAGGTACATATTTGTGGAAATAGGTTCACAAAAGGATGGAAGAACAAACACTAGTCCTGGAAACAGAGGAGGGTATGTCAGCTATAGTTAAGAATTCCTTTAAGAATTTCATAACGGGAATCCTGAAATCATAGGGGGAATATTTATAAATGGGGGGGGAGCAAAGGAAATACTGAACCACGGGATCAGACCGAAAAATGGTCAAGCAAGGACAAAGAGAGGAAGCATCTACAAAAAGGTTGTCTAGTGAAAGCAAGTGAAAACCTTAGATGTTCGTTGTGGAGCCTGATTATCTTCTTGATTTAGAGGTCTTTTTTTCAGCCATGTTTATACCCCNGGGTTGTAGGGAGGGGTTTCCCCCCCACAGGATCCGAGGAGCTCATCCCCCTGATTGGAGGGGTCTGGGGGCGAGTAGGCACCCGGCGGGGGTTCAGGGGTGAAGCCCCCGAAGGAAAACTTGCCTTGTAAATGTATATTGTAATTTCATAGTAAATCTGGACTATTCATTATAAGGTCATAGATCGGATGGTATAAGTTATGTTAGGGATTTTTTCCCTATAAGGCAACCCTCTTTTATGAGGGAATTATATTGTGGTTGTGTATCATCGCAAATATTGTATTCTGAGAGAGGAGACTTTGATATAAAGAAGACGAAGTTACAACGACTGTGTTGTATGTCGTATCCTTTCATTTTGTTGGATAATAAAAAGGAAGGACCTGGAAATTTCTCTGGTGGACGTAACCCACACTAGGTGAACCACGTATATATGTGTCTCTATTGTATTGTGCATCTTCTATGTTTTATTTCCACATTTGTTTTCTTTTATTGTTCTGCGATCCTATTTTTTTATAACACTAGATACGAGGTCACATCATCCAGCATCAGGAACTACATCCAATGGATGAAATACCATGCGCTTATAGGGAAATTAATGAGGATCTATCCCTCGGAAAAGGCCCTGGAGATATGGATAAATTCTCGTTGGAAGGTGAAGGGTCAAATTATCCTACAACTAGGATATAAGGGTTTTTTTACAATCATATTCTTGGAGATGAGGGATAGGGATAAAGTCTTTGAAGAGGGTCCATATTTCTTTAATTCAACCAGCCTGTGAATGAGATACTGCACAGAGATATTTTCACTAGAGAAATAAAATTTCACAGCACCACTAGTGTGGATCAGAATGTACTCACTCCCAAGGGAGTTCTGGGACCTTGAAACCCTAGAGGGAATCGGGAACACACTAGGATCCTTCATCAAAGTATCAAAAGTCACCAAACTAGAAAGTACATCTCTTATGCTAGAATTTGTGTATACATGAATGTAGCAAGTGACCTACCAAAGTCAATCATAGTGTCATACCAAGACAATGATTGGACTACACACCTAGACTATGAGCATATCCCATTCAAATGCAGAAAGTGCCATGTTCATGGACACCTTTTCAGGGACTGCCCCCAAAATGCTACAAACTTGTCAAACAAATCAAAAGAGGAAACCGACTAGGAGGGTTTCTCGAAAATCCCAAGAAAAAGAAAGTTAAGCATAAGGGAAACTAAATAGTCAGAAACAAATCCAGAGCAGAAAACTGCTAACAGATTTCAATCCTTGAAGGAGGATACTAGTTAACCAAGGGAGGATGATAAATGAAAGGATCAGAAGGAATACACTAAGAATACGGTTGCAATAGGGGAGGAAATACCCAAAAGAAGGAAGACCTCCTCAAATCGTGGAAAGGAGCAGTGGCAGAAGGGGAAGTAGAGATGAACGATACCCAGGACCTGGAATCTGATTCGGAGGAGGAAGTCGAAGCCGAAATGGAATGAGAAATGGATCTAGAGGAAATTGAGGTGGATATGACATCTCTAAGATTAGAAAATGGAGAAAAAATAGTAAACAACATGCACATCCACAAACTAGTAAGTTTCAAAGGGATCTGTCAAAAGGAAAAAGGGGTGGGAGCTACCCAAGGGTCCCCATCATCCACCACAAGAAACCTAGGAACCAAAACCAACCCCCTCAAACCTATGAAAAAGAGTCCATGAGAGGAAAAGAAGAGAGGAAGAAAGCCTCACAAACAGAAAATAAATCAAATGGGGGCCTGTTTATGGATAAATTCGTTAGTGCGGACACAGACCAATCTCCCCAGATCCACCTGGATTTGGAACAAAACGTGACAGAATATACCGCTTTCCCTAGATCTAAAGTATTGAATGGACAAGAGAAAAGGATGATGTACTTACCTTGTGAAAGCTCTCCTTTAATCTCTGTTGTACCTCGCTCTGCTACGATGCTCTTGCGTCGTCCAAACACAACAAGTCTTATAGGAAAGAATCATATTACTGTATCATATTAAATGTGAAAGAGAGATTACAACCGTTGCCTTGATGTCGTAAGGTCCCTTCCAACTGTCCTTCGTTCCCCACACACTTCTTGCTCCAAGGATTCTGAAACCATAGATCTG
>ML779844.1:125371-136398 GCA_009831015.1 Picea engelmannii | reverse complement strand
ATGTAATTAAAAAATAAATACATATGTATATCGATGCAGAAGCATATGTATCAAATCAAAACAAAGTGGACGTGGAAGCGAAGTCGACACATCAACGCATTGAAAGAGCCAAACCGACTCTTAACCAGCTTGGTAGCGATGCAGAGATTTTTTGAATCTCTCGTTAATTAATTAGATGTATGTAAAGTTGGGCCACCGTTTTAAACTAACGGATCATTGTAAATCCTTACATGACTGTATTATATTACAGGTGTATGATATTATCTCGTATTAGTCATTAGGGTGCATTAATTAAGATGAGTAGGTAACCGCTTGAGTAGAGTGTGATAGAATTTAGATAGCAGGAAGAAGAGCGAGGAAGATCTCGGTCCTTAGACAAGTTTTCATTGTAGTTTTGTAAGAGACAGAAGTTGTAATCATGTATTTATTTCTGAAATGAATAGAACAGAGAAAATTTATCCAATTGTATAGTGTTGATATTGTTTTATAGTTTTATTGTTGTTATGTGTTTTGTGGATGTATGATGTTCACGGTGAAGGAATGAATTTATGAATAATTTCATAAGTTTCAAGTGTTTTATCTTTTGTAATTTATGCAAGGAGTGCATACTGAATGCGAGTGCATGTGAGAGAGTCTTTTTCGACTCAAAGCTCAGAAGAGATAGCATGGAACTTTTGTATGAAGGGTATGCATATTAAGCACAAGGAGTGTGTATGTGAAGTCTTTGACTTGGAGAAATAACTCTGATTTTTCTCATAAGAAAGTGCAGAGGTCAGTTGCAAGGAGTGCACAGGACTAGAAATCAATTAAGTGTTGAAGAAATCCTTCAGAAGAAGAATTTCCAGAAGTTGGACAAGATAAAGGGTTAAGATCTATCCAAGAGAAGTAGAAGGAAACAACGACCGTTGATTTAAGGAGGGATACGCGTCAACATATCGTAATCCCCAGGTAAATTGCAATTGGGTTTCAGTTGAGAATTGAGACTGTCGAAGCCCGAAGACCTGAAGAAAATCTGGACCATCAGATCCAGAGGGACACGTGGCGACACATCGCGAACTTCGCATAATTATACTCTGGGAAGTTGAGAATTGAAATCTTTGAACCTCGAAGGTCCGAAGCAAATTATAACCATCAATTTGAGGAGGACAAATGTCAAAAGATATTTTATTTTGGGAGATAGCCATTGTGGAGAAAGAAGGAGATGAGATTTGAAACTCCTGAAGCTTGAATCATAGAATAAATCACAGTCATTGGTTTAGAAGGGTTAGTTATGATCTGTAGAATTGGGAAAGGACAGATCTGAACCGTCAATTTTAGAAGCATCGTCGATATCTTGAGATTGATGATCACGAAGGATTGCGGGGACAGAAAGTACTCAGATGTTAAAAATTTGATAGCAGGCTGTAATTGAAACCACGGTATTGCAAAAAGGACATGTGGCGATTGGTAGTGAATTGCGGGGATAAAAGTGGGTTGATCCAAAACCACTTTCGACCGCGCCCAAAGTCATGTGTGGACATATCCCAAGGTCACATGTGGGAAGGATTTAATGTAGGAGGAGCTAGTGCCTGAGTTGTGATCGTTCAATAGTGAGAAGAAGAGATCGTGAGTGTTACAGAACTTGCATCGAGAGACAGAAAAGGTCTGTGTTTATTTACAAGCGAGACCATTAAGGTTTCAGAGAGCTAATTCAGCTCTGAGAATTGAATATCCTTGACCGGGAGGTCACGCATCCCCAAGGAGAAAGGGGGGTTTGCACCAAGTGGTATCAGATCCTGGAAAAAAAACTTGAAGTTGTATTTTGTGTGTTAGGAGTAGTTGAAATAATGCCGCCAAGGATACACGTAGATCCACCTATAGTAAATCGTGTTGTAGGAAGGGAAGTGAGAGAAATACGCACAAGGTTGGAAGTGATGGAGCAATGAAAAGAAGAACACTTTACGTTGAAGACATCAGTGATTCAGAAAGAGAAGAATTAGAGGTTGAAGAAGCTACATGAGAAGATGCGGCTAAAGAATGCTTATTGAAAGCTGTTGTGAAGTTGGGAGCTAGAGAAATGATGGACGTCCCAATGTATGAAGGTAATTTGGATGTCGAAGAGCTATTGGACTGGATAAGGTCCATGAAAAAGTATTTCGACTATGAAGATGTCGATGAAAGAAGGAAGGTGAGACATGTTGTCACCGGATTAAAGGGACATGCAGCACTATGGTGGGATGAACTACAGGTAGAGAGGAGGAGAAAAGGCAGACAAAAGATAAAGAATTGGGATAGGATGGTATCCAAACTAAAGTCTAAATTCATACCTAAGGATTACCAGATAAATCTGTTCAAAAAGTTGCAAAACTTGAGACAAAGGGGTATGACAGTGAAAGAGTATACAGAGGAATTCTATAGGTTGAATATTAGGAATGGAAAAAGAGAGAAAGATGATGAAAACGTTTCCAGGTATATAAATGGCTTGAGGTATGAAATCTGGGATGAGATTAGCATGATGATCGTAAGGACAGTGGAAGATGCTTATCAGATTGCACTAAAGGAAGAAGAACAGTTGGCCAGAAACTAGAGTCAGTGAAACAGAAGCATAGGCTCAAATAGAGGTAAGGGAATTATTTATGATGAGACACCGAAACCCAAGGAAGAGAGTGAGAAATCATATGGTCATTATGAAAGAGGAGGAATTTACCAAAGAATATCGTTTGGTGGGACAAACTCTTTTCCTCGAGGAAGAGGAAGAGGTAGAGGAGGTGGAGTTAAATGTTATGCTTGTGGAAAGACATGACACGTGTCTTGGGAATGCCTCGAGAGGAAGAAAGAAGGAGGAGGAGAATCACACATTCATGAAGCCCAGAAGAATGTGGAAGAAGAAGCAACAGAAGGAGGAAAAAACCTTATGATGCGGAAAATTCTTCTAAAGCCAAAGAAGGAAATAGAAGGCTCAGTTCAGCGAACGAGGTTGTTCAGGAATGCTCGTAAAAAAAAGGACAAAGTTTGCAAAATTATTATACACAGTGGGAGCACTGATAATTTAGTATCTACAGAAATGGTGGAGAAGTTGAAGCTGGAGACAAATGCACACCCAATTCCATATCAAGTATCGTGGTTGCAGAAAGGACATCAAGTAATGGTAAGTCAACAATGCAAAGTTGAATTTAAAATAGGAGGCTATAAAGATGAGATTCTATGTGATGTAATTCCCATGGATGTTTGTCATATTTTTTGGGGGAGACCATGGCAGTTTGATAAGAATGTCATTCATGATGGGAGGAATAATACTTATACTCTGGAAAAAAAAGGTAGAACCCACATATTACTGCCAATAGAAGAGAAGAAAGACAAGGAAGAAGCCAGCACAAGAATACTTCTCATGAGTGGGAAGGACCTCTTGAAGGAGATCAAGAAATATCAAGAAAAGAAATTTGTTGTAGTGAGGAAGCTGAGAGTTATCCTTACCAATACTTCCATGAATGATTTACCTGAAGAAATCCAAGAATTGTTAGAGAATTTTGTTGACATAGTAGTGAATGAGTTGTCTCACTCATTACCACCCATTAGGAGTATTAGTCACCATATTGACTTGATCCCAGGAGCCAGATTACCAAATAAAGAACCATATAGGCTGGCATCTCGAGAGAATGAAGAAGTTAAGAATCAAGTTCAGGAGTTTTTGGATAAAGGTTTAGTCAGGGAAAGTCTAATCCCATGTGTAGTGCCAACTGTATTGAGTCCAAAGAAGGATGGGGGATGGAGAATGTGTACAGATTCTAGATCCATCAACAAGATTACCATCAGGTATATATTTCCTTTACCCAAGATGGATGATTTGATGGATTTTTTGAGTGGAGCGAGCTATTTTTTAAAAATAGACTTGAAGAGTGGATATCATCAGATAAGAATGAAAGAGGGAGATGAATGGAAGACAACATTCAAGACAAATGAATGTTTGTTTGAATGGCTAGTCATGCCATTTGGATTGACAAATGCTCCAAGCACATTTATGAGGTTGATGAATGAAGTATTGAAGGACTTCATAGGTAAATTTTTCATTGTATATCTAGATGATATATTAGTTTTCAACAAAACAAAGGAAGAGCATTTAAAGCACTTGACATTAGTGATGAGGAGATTGCAGCAAGAAAAGTTGTTAATAAACTTGAAGAAAAGTTCTTTTATGAAGATAGAAATCATATATTTGGGTTTTGTGATCTCTTTAAATGAATTGAAGATGGACCCAGAAAAGGTGAGAGTAATCAAAGAATGGTCGTCACCAAGGAGCATATTTGAGGTGAGAAGTTTTCATAGGTCAGCAAGTTTTTATAGAAATTTTATCAGAAATTTTAGTGGTATATGTGCACCCATGATGGACATTGTGAAGAAGCAACACAAATCTTTTAATTGGACAGAGGAGGCTGAGAAAAGCTTCAAAATGTTGAAAAATAAGATAACATAATAGCCAATTTTGGTTTTACTCGATTTTGGAAAAACATTTCAGGTAATATGTGATGCAAGTGGAATAGCTATTGGAGTAGTCTATAGTCAAGATAATAGTTCAGTTGCTTATTTCAATGAGAAGTTGAATGACACTAAGGAGAAATATTCTACATATGACAAGGAGTTTTATGTAGTGATTCAAGCTTTTAAAAAATGGAGACATTGTGGAGACATTATTTAATTCCGAAAGAGTTTGTCTTGTATAGTGATAATCAAGCTTTGCAATTTATTACTAGGCAAGAGAAATTGAATCAGAAGCATGCTAAGTGGGTGGAATTCATGCAAAATTTTACTTTTGTCATAAGGAAGTGGTAATAAATTTGCAGATGCTTTGAGCAGGAGGAGTTTGGTTGTATAGGAATTCCAAGTGAAGACCTTAGGTTTTGAGTACCTTAAGGAAATGTATCAAGAAGATCTAGATTTTAAGGAGGCTTACAAAGAATATGAAAATCCTTTGTTGAGGGATGGCAACTCATGGGCAGAATATTTGATCCAGGATGGATTGTTGTTTAAAGGAATCCAATTGTGCATACCAATATGCTCAATGAGAGATAATTTGTTGAAAGAAAAACATAGTAGAGGTTTAGCTAGACATTTTGGTCATGAAAAAACATTTACACAACTGAGTAGTTTGTATTATTGGCCAGGTATGAGGGAATATGTGAATAAATTTGTAGATCGATGCAAAATTTGTCAACATGCAAAAGGAAAGAGACAAAATACTGATTTGTATTAGCCATTGCCTATTCCAGAAAGGCCTTGGGATGCAATTAGTATGGATTTTGTATTGGGATTACCTAGAACCCAAAAGGGAAGTGATTCCATATTTGTTGTGGTCGATAGATTTTCTAAGATGGCACATTTCATACCATGCCAGAAGACAAATGATGCTACACGCATAGCCAATTTGTTTTTCAGAGAAGTTGTGAGATTACATGGATTGCCCAAAAGTATAGTCTCAGACAGGGACATTAAGTTTGTAGGAAAATTTTGGAGGACTCTATGGAAGAGGTTGGGAACTAATTTATCTTTTAGTTCAACATATCACCCTCATAAAGATGAATAGACTGAAGTGGTGAACATGAGTCTGGGAAATTTGTTAAGGAGTTTAGTCACTGAACAAGGTCGTCAGTGGGATCAGATTCTAAAACAGATGGAATTTGCATTTAACAATTCAGTTAATAGGAGCACTGGAAAAAGTCCATTTGAGATAGTATATGGAAGGCAGCCAAGAGGGGTTGTAGAATTGAGAGACTTGAAACAAGATGAATTCAGGAGTGCTGGAGTAGAATATTTTTCTATAGAAATGCAGAGACTTCATGATCAAGTTAGGAGGCAAATACAGGATAGTAATCAAAATTATAAAGACAGAGTTGATCAGAAAAGAAGGGAAGTTAAATTTGAAGTGGGAGATGAAGTTTTAGCTCATTTGAGGAAGGAGAGGTTTCCAAGAGGAACATATAATAAGTTTAAGATGAAGAAGATAGGACCATGCAAGATCCTTAGGAAATTTCCAGCAAATGCTTATGAGATAGACTTGTCGGACAATGTTGGAATATCATTGATATTCAATGTTGCAGATTTGTATCCTTATAATAGAGATGACACGGGAGAATTGGATGATTATGAAGAGATTCAATGGGAAGAGCAGATGCCTACAGTAGAAAAACCTCAGATGGAGAAAATATTAGGACAAAGAGTTGGAAGAAAAACCAAAAGAAAGATGCATCCTGAATATTTGGTAAAGTGGAAGGATCAGCCTGTGGAAGATTCAAGTTGGGTAACTGAAACTGATATTTTGAAGCATGGAAAGACAGTACGAGAGCTCATGGACAGGAGTCCATGAATATTTTGGCTAGAGGATTATGATGAAAGAGCATCCTTATCAAATCAAAACAAAGCAGATGTGGAAGCGAAGTTGACACAACGCATTGAAAGATCCAAACCGACTCTTAACCAACTTGGTAGCGATGTGGAGATTTTGTTAATCTCTCGTTAATTAATTAGATGTATGTAAAGTCGGGCCACCATTTTGAACTGACGGATCATTGTAAATCCTTACACAATTGTAATATATTACAGGTGTAGGATATTAGCCGGTATTAGTCATTAGGTTGCATTAATTAAGCTGAGCAGGTAACCGCTTGAGTAGAGTGTGATAGAATTTAGATAGGAGGAAGAAGAGAGAGGAAGCTCTGGGTCCTTAGACAAGTTTTCATTGTATTTTTCTAAGAGATAGAAGTTGTAATCATGTATTAATTTCTGAAATGAATAGAATAGAGAAAATTTATCCAATTGTGTAGTGTTGATATTGCTTTACAGTTTTACTGTTGTTATGTGTTTTGTAGTTGTATGATGTTCACGGTGAAAGAATGAATTTATGAAGAATTGAATAAGTTTCAAGTGTTTTCTCTTTTGTAAGTTATGCAAGGAGTGCATATCGAATGCAAGGAGTGCGTGTGAGAGAGTCTTTTTCGACTCGAAGCTCAGAAGAGATAGCGTGGAACTTTTGTATGCAGAGTATGCATATTAAGTGCAAGGAGTGAGTAAGCGAAGTCTTTGACTTGGAGAAATAACTCAGGTTTTTCTCATAAGAAAGTGCAGAGGTCAGTTGCAAGGAGTGAACAGGACCAGAAATCGACTAAGTGTTGAAGAAATCCTTTAGAAGAAGAATTTGCAGAAGTTGGACAAGATAAAGGGTTAAGATCTATCGAAGAGGAGCCAAAGGAAACAAGGATTGTTGTTTTAATGAGGGATACGCGTTAATAGATCGTAAGCTCTAGGTAAATTGCAATTGGGTTTTGATTGAGAATTGAGACTTATGAAACCCGAAGAAAATCTAGAACGTCATATCCAGAGGGACACATGGCAACAGATCGTGAACTTCGGATAATAATACTCTAGGAAGTTGAGAATTGAAATCTCCGAACATCGAAGGTCCGAAGTAAATTATAACCGTCGATTTGAGGAGGACAAATGTCAATAGATCTTTTATTTCAGGAGATAGCCATTGTGGAGAAAGCATGAGTTGAGATTTGAAACTCTCGAAGCCCGAATCACAGAATAAATCACATTTGTTGATTTAGAAGGGTTAGTTTTGATCCATAGAATTCAGAAAGGACAGATCTGAACCATCAGGTTCAGAAGCATCGTCGAGATCTTGAGATCGACAATCACGAAGGATTGCGGGGACGGAAAGTACTTGGATGTTAAAAATTTGATAGTGGGTTGCAATTGAAACCACGGTATTGCACAAAGGACGCGTGGCAATTGGTAGTGAATTGCGGGGAGAAAAGTGGGTTGATCTCAAACCACTTTCGACCGCGCTCAAATTCGTGTCTGTACATAGCCTAAGGTGACATGAGGGAAGGAGTTAACGGAGGAGGAGCTAGCACCTGGGTCGTGATAGTTCAGTAGTGAGAAGAAGATATCGTGAGTGTTACAGAAATTGCATCGAAAGACAGAAAAGGCCTGTGTTTATTTACTAGCGAGACCATTAAGGTTTCAGAGAGTTATTTCAGCTCCGAGAATCGAAGATTCTTGACCAGAAGATCGTACAACTTCAAGGAGAAATGGGAGTTTACACCATATATATATATATATATATATATATATATATATATATACCTACTTTAACCTTTTAACAATAAATATATTAAATTAATATAAAAATAAATATATTAAATTAATATAAAAAAAAAACACAAATGTAATTGAAATTGAAAGAGCTTCCTCATCGACATCTTCCACAATACACTCTATGTAACTTTTTAAACTATTCATTGTTATATTTTATCCTCAAATAATTATTCTTTGTAACAAATATTTTTAATAAGCTTAAAGTATTCAATTTGACTTCCATGATATCATGCTCTTCTAAATATTTTTTTTTATGAAATCTAAATCTTTCATTATCAATTTCACTTATATGATCTTATGCCCCATTCTAGAAGCTCGATATGAGTGGTGATATTAAAAACAAGGGGAGCTACAAAGCAGCAAGCCCCTGCCTTGAAGTAAGTAATAAATAGTTTAATGTAATGTAAATGTGAAAGACTGACTTTAATGCACTAAAAAATGGGATTGGGATTGGTGAAGCACGTGACAAATTTTGAGCTAGCCATTTGTTTCTTTCCATCAAAGGCGTTAGCACAAGTCTCAGCTAGGCTAGTATCGATCGCGGAGTAGCGAATGGATGATGACGGGGATCTTTAAACTTTACATGATATATATTTTATATTTTCTTTCAATCAGTCACTAAGAGTGATCAATGCTTTCCATATCTGGGATTCCCTGCATGTATATCTAGATGAATGGGACAACATATTTGGAATAAGGACGGGGTGGGTAAAACGAATGGTTCAATCTCATGCAATAACAATTAGAGAGACATCACTGCAAATCATTTCAATGCCATCTCATTGCCAGGAGTTGAGTTGCAGGAATTTTTCAAACTTTGGTTGCAACCAAAATTAAGTCTTCAATTATACTATGTTACCTTATACATTAAATAATAAATGAAAAGGGATCAAGAACTCCACAAACCGTCTACATTATAAATAGTGTTCAATCTCAATGTAATAACTAATTAGATTGAATGTGTTGCCACCCAGTAAAGTAGAATGTTTTATTAAGAAAAGTTTATCTATCTTTGTCTTAATTACAATGTTAATTTTTTTCTTAATTAAACTATTACAATAGATTTGAAACAATAATAATAATTAATACATATTCCAATTTATTTAGAAAATAAAACTTATATTTTCTATCATTTTTATATTTAAAAGAATTTTTGCCACGTATACCTTTTTATGTACTACATGCAAACTGAGAGAACAATGTATTTATAGCATCCACCAATCCTACGGACATAGTCAAGGCTACCACCAATCTTTTCTTTTCATAGTCGTGCAAAAGAAAAGAAAGCGCAGAGTAGTTGTATTGCTTTCCTATTACATAGTTATACAAAAGAAAAGAAAGAGTAGTGTAGTTGTAGTGCATTCCTATTACATAGTCGTATAGAAACAAATGGACAGTGAAGAGATGATTTTCCTTAGTTAGGTTGAGGGATGAAGAGGAAAATTATGCTGGCATACCTCTGGGTTTTGGTGAGAATGACTGCAATGATGCATGGAATCAGGTTTGGTAATTAGTGAGAAGTCGGTGTTATTTGTTATACAAAATGATTCTAATTTACTTAAAAAAATGATTGGTATTTTTTATTTAAAAAAAATTAGACATCGTAGTGTATAAGTTTGTTCTCTTGCCTTCCAAAGGACAATTTACTAGTGAATGCAGTGTACAATGCCATGTACTGTTCCCTAACTATCAACATTGGATGTCAAAGGAAATACTATGTATCCTCTATGGTAAGTTTATATTTGTAAGTTGTTCCATTCACCACCATAAAACTATTAACATGCATTAACAAGATTATATGTATTTGAGTAATGAGATTGAATTTCGTACTCACTGGTCTAGTCATTTGACTTATGTTGCATGTTCTCCATGACGCAGAGATACCAGCTAATGTGTAATATTCACGTATTCATCTGTTTATAGATGAAATCTCCTTGCAAATATTTCTTGACTGTCATAGCAATTTCAGTATTAATAGATTAAAATATTCTATATAGAGAGATAATAACAATATCCAATCACATTGAAACTCATCGATTGAACTGTGTAGCAGCCTCCACATCGTAGGTGAAGCTACTAGTGATTTTCCACTAGTGCTCAACTAGTCAGAATATAAATGCAAGTGGAATATGGCATTGAGAGCTCAATTGTTGGAGACTGACTTTCTTCTTCAACGATGGCTTCTCATTCAAATGGAAATGGAACTATGTGCAAGCGAAGCAGAAACACTTGCCTATGAAAAAGAGGTGGTCTCCCTTACTCATCCTTAATCACAGGTGTGATAGCTATGGGTGATCGTTTTCTCGTCCTTAATCATAAGTGTGATAGCTATGGGTGACAGTTTGCATAGTTATGGGTCATAACTTGCATGCAACAAAACAAGTGTAAGGAGTATGTGTCAATGCAAGGTAAATTATACAAGTTTGTGAAAACTTTGGGAAAATGTTGTAACATTTGATGTGAGCAAGTAATGTTGGACCTAGTTCTAGCATTACTTGATTTAACAAAATTACTCATCATATATATGTTTTAACTTAGTTTAAATTGGTAGACAATGTGGGGTTGTGCCTCGGGAAGAGGCCAAATAAGACCTCAAACCTCAACTTAGGATAAATTTGAAATAAACTTGAAATGAAAATAAGACTTTTCAACCTAAACTTAAGATAAAAAATGAAATGATCGTGAAAAAATGTCAATGTGTACTAAAAAAATTGGATAAAAATGACTTGAACTTTGTGTTGGATTAATAAAAAACATGCAAACCGATTATTATAATCCCTAGCCTAAAGACAAGGACTAATTATTCTAAAGACACATACTCATAAAGATAAAATATTTATTCATTTGACCTAAGTTTTTTTTTTTTTTTTTTTTTAATTTAAAATCCAAGTCTTCAT